>JARFJB010000603.1:890000-910000 GCA_036346205.1 Vesta saturnalis
ACACAAGCTCAAGCACAAGCGCCAGCACAAGCACGAGCACGAGCACGAGCACGAGCACGAGCACGAGCACGAGCACGAGCACGAGCACGAGCACGAGCACGAGCACGAGCACGAGCACGAGCACGAGCACGAGCACGAGCACGAGCACGAGCACGAGCACGAGCACGTGCACGAGTACCAGCACGAGCACGAGCACGAGCACAAGCACAAGCACAAGCACAAGCACAATCAGAAGCACAAGCACATGATTTCCCGCGAATATTGATAACATTAGATATTACTTCTTAATTAAGCTCAAAGTATGCGAGATTCAATTTAATAAGTAAGGTGAATCATTTCTAAAGGAGTTCCTTAAGAAGTAGTGGTTCTTAGTTCTGTTATACATCGTTTATGTGACGGATATAGTTAAAAGTATTAAATCGAATATAAATTCTTCACAATTCGCTGGTGATGAAGGTTTAGACGCAGTATTAACTACTCCACTGTACAGTAAAAGAGAATTAGAGCAAGCAATAAATGATATTCATATGAATTGAAGCAGCAGTAGGTAGTGTGTTAATTGTGAAGAAAATAATATTCTTACACTTTAACAAAAAATTACTTTGACATTAATTCCTGGCATTAGGGGGGGGGGGGGGGCAGATCGATTGTAGTATACAGCATAAGTGCCTATTACCTAAAGATTAAAGGAGTATTTCGAGATTTCAATACGATGCTCTTAGATAAAACATAGGGCCTAGATGAAGCACTCCGTTGACTAACATTACCTTAAACAAAACAAAATGTTTCACTTTAAATGGTGAAGATAGACTTTTATTTGTATATCCCTAGGTTTTGAAGTATTTGCACTACATGCAGGTTATGTCTGTTTCATAGTTATGTACAATTTGTCGCTTTTCGAATTTTTCTGTATCCGGGTGTCTACCGTCATTCCCTCGGCTTGCTTCCCCAGAGACTTGCCACCTGTGTGCCAGCACCCATGGCACCTCCGGATTGAACGGCCCTGAACTCAATAAATCACCATTATTATTATTATATTTTAGAAAGTTTTGGATCATTCGTTATTTTTATAATTAATTTGTGTACTATACAAAAAAAATTCAGTAAATTTATTTGCAACAAACAAAATACACCCACGTACCACACAAAATTAAAAAACACCGAACGCGTTTTATTAGCTACGTTGTCATCATCAGCGGTAGACTGAAGCGTGTTCGGTGTTTTTAATTTTGTGTGGTACTGGATGTATTTTGTTTGTTCCAGATCTTGCCACAGTTCCAGTGCTCCAGATTTTACAAATAACTTCATATATTTTCAAATATTCCGTTGTAAGAAATTGTATCGTAACTTATTATTACCGAATAAGTTTCAAATATTGCAATATCAAGAGCGAATAACTTTAGAGCAAGCTTAAGGTTATATCAGAAGAACGAAAATAAAATATCCACACGTTTTGCTGAATTGTAATAAGACAACTTTAAATTCTATTGTTAATTTTCAAAAGGGTTAAGCATAGTTTTTGACCTATTTACATATACAATTTGAATAAATCTTTCAGAATATCTGTGAAGACGAAGTGTGAGGCTACCCGAGAATAATAATTATAGATTATTTCTCCTATTATACGGGAAAGCGCAAATTCATAACCAGTAATTTTAGTTTGATTTAGTAGTTTCAAATATCAAAAATTATACTCTTTCAAAAACTTACGTCAGTACTAATAAAAACATTTCTGGTTTCTACAAGAAACGTTGTCGTGAAAACATTTTCACACCCCGTCAAACTACCTTATCTTGCTTACAAGCAGTTTTAATATAACGATGTATATTTAGGTCAGAGATATAAAGTGAAAATTACGGTATTACTAGTACTTTGAAAGATTATGACATTTTTATCGCTGAATTAATTTAACCTCATAAGCTTCACATATAAGCTATTTAACCAAACTATTTCGGGGTTACATGAATATTTTATCAAAATTAATTATTCCACGTGTTTAGCAGATAATGGAGTTTTAGTGTAATATTGAAATTTCATTTGCTACTTTCAATTTCTATCACTTCAAGTCACTTAGAAACAATTTGCCAATTTTCATTTTAATCATATAAGGAATACCTATTTCCATCTTCCAGATCGTTACGATGCTTTCAACATATTTGAAACGTAAATCTTAATTTTTTCTACATTGTATTCGGCGCTAATTATACCTATAATTTTAAATATGTACAGGGCGTTGAAGTTTTTAATTTTTTTAATGATTGTTACGAATAATTCCCAAACGAATAACCATATTAAAAAAATATTTGGTAATGTGAAATATGTTGTGAGAAGCACCATTATTTCACTGTTACAATGTTACGGATATCGACAGTGACATCGTTCTAGGGCCCAGCGACCCATTTCCCTAACATCACTAGTTCTAAATGTCAATTGCGTATTTTGCTTAAATTTTTTGATATTTTCTGTTCAAAAAACCTGTTTTATGATTTTTTCACAGAATTCATTCGCAAACCACTTCGTCTAGTTCTTAGCTCCTCTTATCAATATTGTAATCTTCCCTTTAGTATGCTTCTAATCATTTGTACCCAAATTTGAATGTGTCAATAGATTTAATTGTATGTTTAAAGCAATCTAGTGGACTGGACTGGCACAATAATAAGGCAACCATTCGTCCCGTATTACACAGGACAGTCCCTTTTTTGAAACACACAATTTCATGTGTGTAATTATTTAAATAAATTACGTAAATGCGTCGTATTTATAAAGAAGTTCCTTTTTTGTTCTGTTTCTGACGTTTCATTGTTTATAATTAATTATTGAAAGTCTAGAAAGTACAAAAAATAGCGCGACCTTCAGATAAGACACAATAGGATGACATCACAAGTTCAACAATTTACGAGACTTTTCTAGCACTTTTGTCGATTTAAATAAGCAACGCGCATTCCCACTTATGAAGCAGCATTACGTATCAAGTCAAGCGCGAAAAGGTTTTCCTGACGACGGTACGTGTAGAAAATAAATTTACCGACGCGTGTAAATGAATATAGTGTAAATAGTTAGTTAGTTAAGGTTAAGTGTTAATAGATAACTGTTTTTAAATAAATAACCGATATAGTGTGTTGTGTATCTAGGACTGTAGAAAATCAGAAAATGCCAAAAAGAAAGTGTACATTAATGGATATTTGGAAATTGTATATCCATTAATTAAAGAAAACAACCTCAGATTGTGATGCAAAGTACATAAAACGTTGTGCACAGTTTTCACTTGCACATTGTGGAAAGGCGGATATTGTTCAACATATATCGACACTTAAGCACAACGACAGGTAATGATGCTTCTAGTAGTAGCAAAATGTGGTCTTCTTTCGCAATGACGCATTTGGAAATGAAGAATAAAAGATAGCTGCGATTGAATGTGCGTAGTCATACCACAACGTGAACCACAATCAGCCCTTTCGTTATATGTTCGTTGATGTGCTAGAACCAAACTTGGAAGTACCGTGTGCAACACTTTACAATTGCGATGTTTAAAAGAAATTGTGTCTCAACTTGTATTAAAGATGGTTCATCACACGTACTTTGAGGTTCCCCAAAGATACGCTATTCAGTTTTACGGAACTTCCACGCACCGCCGTATCTTGTTTAAAACTCAGAAAAGAGCTATACGTATATTAAATAATCTAAAATATACAGAATCATTTAACAGTTTATATTTAATCGCAAGTTTGTAACGTGTTAACTTGGGGATTTTTAGAGCCATTTTGCAATTGTCATGTCTGCAGCACGTTTTGTTTTGTTTGGAGATTTGACACCTATGGTTCTAGGATCGAAATTTAACCAAATTTTAAAAACGCAACTTGATCAGTTAGGACGACGTGACTTTTTTTTTGGTTCTTTCGTCTGAAAAGAACGCCATTTTGTGAAAATTTTAGTTGTGAGAAACTAGATACGTGGGACATTTCCTTTCTGTAATCTTATATAGATTGTTACTTAATAAAAGTTACATGCAACGTTTGTGCTGGTTTTTTAAAGTCTCCACAGTTAACAAAATCTTATACTACGTATTGTAGTGCTCATTTCGACGGATACAAAAGTTTTCGTTAGGTCCAGAGGTGAGTTAAACCGCTTTCTTTCTTTTAGATTGATTACCCCTGTTTGAACTTTAAATCAATAAAATACATGTTTTACAATTTTAAAATAAATTAAAGTACACTTTATCAATTTAGTCTGCAACTCGTATCTGTAACAAAAGTAGTTTCTCTAGGTTATTTCTCTCATTGTGGTTTTGGTCCTTTCGTCACTCTTTAGTTCAGTGCTGGAAATGATTGTTTTACCTGTATATGAACTACTTCTTTACATCTGGGGTTATGAATGTATGCTTAACAGTTTTTCGTGACTACTGAATATCGAGCAGGTCCTATGACAGCCCGGTGGAAGATAACTCGAGGGGTTACGTTACTCTCGCCTCGTTTTCTCTAAAGTCACGTAAGACACACGCACACTTCTCCTTACCATCAACTGATTGGTGAGTTTTTTAAATGTTTAACTACTTCGTATCGGAGTCCTGGATCGATAGACAATCGTTGTAAGTACAACTTCAAATTACTTTAGAAGTGGTTCGTTATTAAACGAATTACAGCTGCAAACATAACACGATTTTCTAGTGGTGTGTAGCTAGGTTATGTATCTGAAATTGTAAAATGTTTAAGTAAGATTTAATCAATATTTAACTCCATTCATACTTATTGAGATGTTGACTTTTACTTTATTACTTTAGCTTCCTCAGTCGTTTATTTAGAGCACTTTACTGATTAAGTCTTGAAAATTTGAAATGTAATAGAAACGGTGTGACAAGTTGCATCTGTTCACCTTGAGGATACTGCTTCTGTATTTGAATAAGTAATTTATATAACCAAACATTGACGTGCTTGTAAAGTAAAACGCTTTGTACTGTTGAATTTAGGATTTGTGTTTTACTGTGTACTAATATTTGAACTTTAATTGTATGTTCTAACAAACGTTATCATAAATAAGGAAGCTATTAATAAATTCTTGAACGTGAATATTTTAGCCTTTAGCTGGAATTTTCTTTCTCTTCTTTGTTTGTTGCGTTAATCTTTAGAGTTTATGACAGTAAAGTAGACTTCTAGATTATGCTTGTAGTTTTGTGGTTAATAGTAGTATCAGACTATAATTTTTTATGTGCGTTGCTTGCAAATTTCTTACTTCCCTTGTCTGCTTTGGTTATTAATTGCTTTCAGATTTAATTCTTTTTATGCAATGATAGACACCTGGCAGATATATTTTGGTTATCTGTATCCACATTATTTTATGATTCGATTGAGTTAAAACCGAGACGCCAGTTGTAAAGAGAGCCTTTCCTATAACAACGGTTTCTTTATTTTATTTTGGGTTTATTTTGTCTTGTGTATTTCATTTCTAGGGTCAACGCTGGATGTTGCATAGTGCATAAAATGCGTCGTTTCATTGTACTATATTTAGATTCAGTCAAATTTTTTAAGGTGCACTGGAAAAAGGTAAGTGTGGTACTAGTAAGTTTTTATTTAGTCCAAACTTCGGGGGACTTATAAACAGTTTCGGGGCGTTTTGTTGAATAATAGCTATACCGATTTACGATACCCGTTGTTCGAGTATTTGTTTATTGTAACTAATACGCTGGATATTTCGACCAGTATGCCTTCGGCGAGTTTATGTTAACCATTTACAGTATTTTTAAGGTTTGAGGTTTATTATTATTATTATCAATTATGTCTACAACGATTAAACCGATTTGTGTTAATTTACCAATAGTTTTTTCTTCACTACTGCGGTTTAGGAGTGAAATCCCGACCTAACCTATTCCGTTCTTGAACTGTTTCCAACTGTATTTTTAATTTTAGCGTATCTCTTAATGTGTCATAGCCCTTCCCTTGGTCTAAGGGCGATACAAAAATAAACTAAACTAACTGTTACGGCGCACCTTTTTACTTTTGCTACGACCATGCCTTCGTACATGTAACAAGTTTTACTTATATATATATATATATATATATATATATATATATATATATATATATATATATATATATATATATATATATATATATATATATATATATATATATATATATATAATATATAATCACTATCTTTTCCGCCGGGATATTACTAAAGCGTCCATACAGTATATTCAGATTTCATGCCGCCTACTATGAGGCGTCCTTTATACGCGGTCGACAAATAATAGAGCGTCCGGCGTTGTTGCCAATAGTAAAGTTCGTAATTTAAGAGTGGAATAATAACAAAACGATCGTCTTGTAATTGAAGTTATATAATTTCCATAAATAATTTCACTTATATTACAAAATTGAGTTTCGCTTCATTTTGTTACAATTTTTTAAGGTTTAATTTATTTTACTAACGTATTATTAACCTCAAAAATGTGGGTGACTATGAATTAAGATACTAACACATTTTTATTTATAATAATAGAAAATGCTTCTAACTTGTTAACCAAGCACAGGAAACATTAAATATTAAATGTTTGTACAAGCTATTTAATAACATAGGTTTTGAATTTTTTGTTATCACCAGCAAATGAACTATGACTAGGTTGTAGTATAAGCATGTCATAATCTAGCATCACCTTGTTCCAATATATTATTCTTAGGTAAAGCAAGAATTATAGGTGAAACAAGTTAAATTAGAATAGTAGTCTAACCTATTATTATGTAAGCAAAAAAGAAACAAGCATGTTTCATTTTTCTTAATGTAAAGTGGGTATAAAGGGCATGATTATTGAATGAATAGAAAGAATAATTTTGTATATTTTATAAGTATTTGGTAAAACCAATGTATTGCTTTGATAGTAACATATTTGGTAAATCATTATTTAAGGAGATATCTTCTCATCGTGTGTTAAAATTACTAGGTTGTTTATAAATCACAATAGCTTCACATTACAGAATAGAATGGTAGATTGTCGGGATCAAATTGCCATGTTATCAAATTGGATTGGATTAATTTTTTGAGGCATGTTCCATATCTCAAAGTTCTAATTCAATCTGGTCTTATTGTTTACTTCAAAAGCTGGGGTTACTGGTTCCAGTGTAATTTTGTCATACCTACTTCAAAAGTGCATAGGGGATTCAAAACATCTTTAGAAGATCCTAAATGTTCTTTTAACAGCTCCACCATCCATCAGAGAAGTTCTCAAGGAAAGTAGAAATAAAGTGAAATTCTTGGTACTAAGAGGTGACCCACAATACATCATTATTGTAAGTGTATAAGTTTAGAGTAACATTTTAATTTAATTGTAAATATACCTGAAGCTTTGTATGAATATAAAAACTACATTAAAAAATTGTAGATTCTTTTATATTAACAAAAATTTGCTTGCTGAAAATAACATTGATTGATAACAATTCTGGTCTTATTTTTCAGTACACTTTATAGTTTCACATTCCAAAGATTAATTTTTATACCATAACATGAATAAAGTATATATAAAGGTACATGTGTATTTTCATTCATTCTTCACTCATCCATTTTTTTTTTAATTTCTTTCAGATTATTTCTTGAATTTACATATCTCATATAGTGTTTCAAAAAAGATTACCAACAGCAATGTTGTAAGCTTCATTATCAGTTTAAATGAAAAAAACTACAATCCTACCGTAAATACAATAAAACCAACAAAATTTAACTGTGTGCCATGAGTTCTTCAATGAAGCACATTTTATGGAAGATGCTGCCCTTTTGATGACATAGTAAATATTAACTACAACAATAAAGAATAAGATGTGTAATGCGTTCAATAAACCGTGTGAACCCCAAATAAAAAATTTATAACACTCTAAACTCCGGTGTCTTGCCTTTTGAAATCGATAGTAGGGCCCTAGATCACCTATCGACTTCAGGTTTTTGCTATATGATAAAACTATGTAATCTAGTTGTGCAAAGAACAACAGCTTTAGAACATAAAACAGTAGTGGGTCCGGCATTTAGTTCCTCGGCATCGAAGGAATTTTCGGTAACGATCTAATTTCACATCAATTTGGTTGAGAACGCGACAAAATAGTTTGTCTAGATGAAGAACAGGCAAGTTTCAATGGCCCATGAGTGTTGGTTAGCATTTGGGCCGAATATTGTTTTATTTACACTCCAATTTGGTTGGGATCTGAACACAATTGATTGTCCGGCCGATCTATAGCCATCAGTGTTTCTAAATATTTGCTAAATTTATATATATATATATATATATATATATATATATATATATATATATATATAGTATGTGTGATGTGTGTGTGTGTGTGTGTGTGTGTGTCGTGTGTGTGAGTGCTGTTGACAAATCGCAGAAATGGAAACTTCGTTCGCTGCGTGGTGCTGCTGCGTGCTGTGCTGTCGTGTGCGTGGTTGTCTAATACTTCGCTGTGAATGAGTGCAAATGAATTATCTCGTTGACCGATGCTATAATGCGATAAATGTGTAAGTAATGTTGATCTTTGACAAATTCGATAATGTTGCCATATTACTTGTTCTGATAATTTGCAAATTATGTCTCGATAAGTGATAAAGTGATAATGTTGATAATGTTGATAATGTTGTATAATGTTGTATAATGTTGCATAATGTTGTATAATGTTGTATAATGTTGTATAATGTTGTATAATGTTGTATAATGTTGTATAATGTTGTATAATGTTGTATAATGTTGTATAATGTTGTATAATGTTGTATAATGTTGTATAATGTTGATAATGTTGATAATGTTGATAATGTTGATAATGTTGATAATGTTGATAATGTTGATAATGTTGATAATGTTGATAATGTTGATAATGTTGATAATGTTGAGTAATGTTGATAATGCTGATAATGTTGATAATGTTGATAATGTTGATAATGTTGATAATGTTGATAACGTTGATAGTGTTGATAATGTTGATAATGTTGATAATGTTGATAATGTTGATAATGTTGATAATGTTGATAACGTTGATAATGTTGATAATGTTGATAATGTTGATAATGTTGATAATGTTGATTGATAATGTTGATAATGTTGATAATGTTGATAATGTTGATAATGTTGATAATGTTGATAATGTTGATTATGTTGATAATGTTGATAATGTTGATAATGTTGATAATGTTGATAATGTTGATAATGTTGAAAATGTTGAAAACGTTGATAATGTTGATAGTATTGATAATATTTATAAAGGTGACAATGTTCACAATGTTGATAACGTCGATAATGATAATAACCCTAAATCTTCCGCGTCAGACCAGTAATCCTTTTGGCTTGGCAATGTGTGATATTCAGAGAAGACAAAAAAGCTGATTAAAATTTGTACATCATCCGGAGTAGTAGCGAAGTCGTGCTTGTTTTTTTTATTTCTGGCATAACGCATCGTCCCTTTTACTCACTTCAAACGCACATGAGTCAAAAAACTGTTCAAAAAGATCTACTGGTGTGAAGTCATCAATTGATCACGATTATGGGAAGCTGTATTTCCCTGAGTCAAGTTATCATATTCTGGGTTCACTTTCTTCCAATTGTCCAATTGTCGAGAGAATGATTTGTCGTTCTTATATTCATTTGATCTGTTATTATCTTGAAAATGAAGAAGCGACATTAGTTGTAAATAAGCATTACGACTCATGGCATTGGCAATAACCCTAAATCTTCCGCGTCAGACCAGTAATCCTTATGGCAAGGGCAATGTGTGATATTCAGAGAAGACAAAAATGCTGATTAAAATTTGTACATCATCCGGAGTAGTAGTGAAGCCGTGCTTGTTTTTTTATTTCTGGCATAACGCATCGTCTCTTTTACTCACTTCAAAAAACTGTTCAAAAAGATCTACTGGTGAGAAGTCATCAATTGATCACGATTATGGGAAGCTGTATTTCCCTGAGTCAAGTTATCATATTCTGGGTTCACTTTCTTCCAGTTGTCGGTGAAAGTGTTTTCTTTTGACGAAGTTGCAGCTTGTACATCAAGTGTAGCGGGGTTTTCGTTACTTATTTCATCAGGAACAATCACTTAAGCTTGTCCCGAAATATCATCAACAATTGTCCTCGTCATCAATATTTTCTTCGACCGTAAGGTTCATAACATCTGAAGATAATTCCAGAATAATCACCCCTAATTTCTTCAGAATTAAGATATTCATAAGCTTCATCCAAGTTTTTAAAAACTTTCCGGCTCATGATGAGTCTAAAAATTACAAATTGCCATAAAATTGTGGAGTGTAGATAATACCATACAACAATATTATAAGGCCCAGTGTCCTCATTTGGGGACACATCAAATTCTAACACAATTATGACAAATTTATAAACAATATGACAAAAGCAAGTGCATGTGGTGTCAAAAACTACATCTTTCACAAAGCTAATGTAAATTGTACAAAATACTTACATGCCAGTTACCGTAAATTTCAATAAAAAACAATTTCACTAGTAGGAAAACGTATAAAAGCACAAATTTAAAAAAATTGTGTGTTAACTCTGCGAACACTACTAACAAACTATTACATTATACCACTACCTGGAAACCTCTTTTAGACTGGAATCGTAAAATTCTATTCATACAATATTTCCGTGAACCTAATGGGTTATAATAAATTTAATTTTCTAAACGACGATAATGAACAGAATTAATTAAAAAATTACCAGAAATGCGTGATAAGTAGTAAGAAGCAAACAGCGTAGAATAATGAAGTGAATGCAAAATCTTTAAAGATAATGACCGAATGTCGTTTGTTTTTGGGACCAGTCAATAGAAATGCAAGTCAGATGCATCATTGTTAATAATTAATATTTCACTTCAATAAATTAGTCTAAAATTTGTACGTAAATGACAAGCGTTTATTTCTAATTTTAACGTAACGGTATAAAATACCTTTTTGCTGTAATATATCTTAATACTCATGTGTTCAACCCAAAAATTTAAATATGTATTATATTGCTTATTTTATTGCATTATGGGTTTACCAAATTATTAAGTTACTAATATTATTTTTAAAATAATTTAATGTAAAAAGCAATATAAAAATGTAATAAACATAATTAAATAAGAAAATGATTATAAAAAGAGAAATATCGCGATGTTTATATATTCCACTCTCTGTAGTAGAACGCGTAAGTCGAAAAACCAGATTTGTAACATTGGATAGTAACACCGCATTGCCAAGTTTACAGGACGTTTTACAATCGATTAAATGGACAAAATATACTCCGAGCAATATACGCGCAAGTTATCGCCGCGCCTCTAACGGCTAATACGTTCTACTAATGGTATACGAATAATATACAAATTTGACGTCCCGCTATTTTTAAAGCGTCCTTCCAAAATTTTGTCAGAAAGCAAGTTATGACTTTCTAATACTCAAACCAATGTCTTCCAATAGAGCGTCCGTATACGGACGCCCTATTTTTGTAGGACGCTCTATCGGCGGTAAATAGACAATATAGGGACGCTGTAATAATAGTGGGATATATATATACATCAATTCTGAACACTTAGCTACACATAGCCATTTAACACGACATGCTAATTATTTAAAACCACTTCAACCAACGTGTATAGCCTATTGGGATAAATGGACGCATCATACAGATGATTTGGAACTTTTTGATGAAATTGTGTGCATTAAAAAATATACAACCAGTCATAAATTAAAAGAGTGGAAAGAAATTTCTGTTTCTATTGACAAACCATGTGTCGAGCTCTTTAAACACTTCAAGAGTGAACATATTAAAAATTGTTGAAATGTGCACCCGTTTACAAGGGCCCAACGCCGCCACGGAAAGAATTTTTTTCCAATACGAATAAAATTTGGACCAACGAAAAAACTAGCCTTACTATAAGATTTTAAAAGGACTTTTAATTACAAATCATAATTTAGAAATGAAGTATCTCCAAGGTCATCCAAATATTTTACGAATAGTGCATTCAATGGAAAAATATACAAATGGATGAAGTATCACTCGCTATTTTATTAACTATGTACTTTTAAGAACCGAAGTAAAATACCAAATTAAATAAATATTTATTATTTTGTCATGGGACGCCTAAAAACTTACCATAAACAACCACTACATTAAAAACTCATAATTTTGTATCTAATTTAAAAGAAATTTCTCCCTCTCCTTCCCTTACTGAGGAGTATCTGGTACCCCTCAGACTTTTTGGGTAATGCGTCTATCTCCCGTATTCCTTTTTACATGAATCGTCACCTTACAATACAACAACTGAACAATGTAATAGAAAGGCATCACTACTAAATGAACAATTTCGCTCTCCCCAAGGGGTAAAAAGCAATCAACAATTTTAATCGATTTGGTCGGTATTCTGATGCATTAGCCGACCGGTATTGGTTTTAACACATGGGGCGCCATGGCGAAATGACGTCATAAATATGGGCGCCTCCTAATAGCATACATATGCTGCTCCATCACTTAAACTATTCATTAGATTTTTAAAATATTGATATTTTTAGAAAAGGCATACAATTTTCAACAAAACATTTTATATCACGTTTTCACTAAAACTGCATACTTCGGAAGTTACACGGATTTAATCGTAGATGACGTCAGTATTGTAACAGAAGTTTTTTTAAATCTATAACTACGTTACCTAATGAAAAATGCATTCTGAAACTTTTTATTCCTTGCAACCTAAACTTTTAGAACACTCAATGGTTTTTACTGTTTGATTATTGCTGTAGATTTTATGTACTTTAACATGCATGCAACGAGTTGTTTATAAATGGCCCAATGCTCATAAGTCTAGAGAGAAATTCACCTATTTTTTTAACCTACCATCCAGAAGAAAACATATCCGGTAAAGACGGCTTACTTTCAAGTGTTCTTTTCCAGATATAAGCTTTATAATTTGCACGTTTTGCGTATAAAGATAAGGCATCAAACGAGGGAGGAAGAGGATCAGGCGTTCTTTTCCCAAACAAGAATGCGCGTAACTCGTTAATAGTTTCTGATACTGCTGAGGTTTGGGAGCGAGAATACAAGTGAATGAAAAGATTTCCGCCGACCTCATCATAGGCTCAGAAACTACATCTACTTTTCTTACCCTATTGTTAAAATTGAATTGAAAAATGATATTCTTAAATACATTCAAGATCCCCAAATGTAGCTAGCTGTTCTTTTGGTTTTTAAATACTTTTACCACTACGCTTATCGCGTCAATAATGCAGCACATGTCTAGTTCGCCATCTTCAAGTCTACCCATTTCAAAAACCACGCGATTATCTGTTCGAATATGGCTTAACGCTGCCTTATTTGTTCGAAGTGTCCCGTCGTAATTTGCGAGAGACAGTAACATTTTCAAATCTTCATTTTCGCCACTATTTGCTGCAACAAGCTATCTTCGAAGCTACGCCTGTTTCTTTTTACCGCTCTGTGTTTTTTTTTCTGTAGATTAGTAAAAGTCATTGTTTTGCTCAGAGACAACTTCTCAAAAAAATTGCATAAATCGGGCTGTAGACGTTGATCGATGAAACCACGTAAAGCTGTGCTTCCTCTATCATAAGCAGTAACTAACCGAATCTTAATTTCGTCATAAGTTACATCCTTTGTTGGGATACAAAGAACACCTGCAGACGAAGAGAACGCTTCAAACTGCCTTAAAATCATTGTAACGTCATGTTCATCACATTCCAATCTGCTTTTCCCTCGTTCAAAGTAAGGTGGTTCGTTTAAGTCTTCTTCTCCATCAAGTTATAGTAACACTCTTGTATTGTGAGCTGCACGAGTACGACAGTTGTATGTTAATCACTATTCATCGTATGCAGTCAACGCGTGTGATGTCGATCTTCCATTTTTATTTACACGCTCTAATGCTAGGTTAGCAGGCATTTGATTAAAATGAGAAGGTGTTGACCTTACATCAAAATCTCGTGACTCCAAATGACGGTAGAGATCAGTGACAGTGATGGGAAGACTTCTCATTTCAGAAAGGTAAACTGGACCATATCGTGCATAGTTGGTGTGATCGTATATAGTCATTAAAGGAAACATTTTGCTGAATGAAGTCAAGTCAAGTTCCCACAATCCTTTGCGTTCTGCTCTTACGAAGCCCATAGACCATAGACCCATAGACATGTACTCAAACCAGTATCTGCATACAGGAGCAGAAATTAAGGTTTCTTTGAAGTTGTGCAGTGCATTTTCAGTAGTGTATCATTGGAACTTGCGCCAAAAAAACCGCCAAATGGTTTTATATGTTAGAATATGTATACGTAAGGTTCTGTTCAAACTTTTTGCTTGTAATATTTTCTCACTTGTCGATTGGGTAGGTAAACAAAATTCAGTCCAAACATCGCTTAATCAGCTTTTTGAAAAATTCGGACCTATTGCTTTGATATAATTGTTACATGCACCAACTTAAACGTAAAATCGACCCCTTGTAATCGTCAGGGCGCTTCCACTGCAGTTCTTTTGCTTTATAATAAAGTGCTTCATCCATAGTTAACACAGTATACTAAAGTCCAGGTTTTCTTGAAATCGACATGCATCTCATAACTGTCCAAAAAGAATCCTAGTTAATTGCTGGAGCAGGAATAATTGGTAGGAATCCAGTGAACGTGACTTCAGCTTCTATTTCTGTACGATGTCTACTTCACATACACGATCTGATATAGATTTTTCGAAGTGCAGCAACTCTTCTGGCTCCATTCCTTTAGAAAATGTTGGCGTGATCCTATTCTGTTTAGTATAACCTGAGCTGAAACTTTTATTTAATTCTGTAGAAACATTTTTAATTGGTTTTGATTGACCTATACTTTCTGATTTATCCAATTCAGTTTTTGCGAGAGGACCTCTGGACAATGTTACCCTTTGCAAACTGAAGAAACCGTTCCTTAACAAATTACTGCGGAAGAAATACGTTATCATTGTTCGTGAATTTGTCCAGTTGGGATTGTACCATGCTTGCATGAATGCGCTGGACTAGTTCATAGCTTACAGAAGTTCCACTATCATATTCCTATTTGTGCTTTGGTGTAATCCCCCCCCCCCCGAAGCTATATGTTACCACCTCCCTAGCACGATCTACATAATCGGATGAATAGTTTTTGAGATAGAGCAGTTTAAACACTATTATGCAGCGACTGTATATGACGTCATTATACCATGTCACCCCATGTGTTGAAAGTAACACAGGTCGGAAAATGATTCTAAATAGTGGTAGAATGGATTAAAATCGATGCTTGCTTTTTAGCTCTGGGGTAGAGTGAACTTCGGTTTTGAAGCCTTTTTTAAATCTGCCTGCTTACTAATAACAACAACAAAATTTTGAGTAATTTTAAAATCGTAATTGCTCGAAATGCAATCTCAATTCATTTTCCGCACCGTCGAATTAAATAATTTTCTGCAGCAGTTACTTTAATTGGGTTTTTCCGCATGCCATTATAGTCTTATTGAATCGTTAACACTGGAGTGGTGTACACTTTGTCATAATAAATTACATAAACGCAAAATTCAGTTCATTTAAGATCCCGTGACCTGGATTAACCCTTAAAAACCCTGCGTTACATATAAATAACGCCTACAGTTCTTAGGGAAACAACTAACTGTCGAGAATTTGAAAACATCGAGATTGTTATAAAAACAGATACGTATGCAGCAATACTATTTGAGTTTGGGAGATCGTGTCTGAAGCTACACTTTAAGGAAATACAATAATGGTTTGTCCTTATCAACAATATTATATGAATCAGGCCGGTAACGGTAACGGCTCCATTTACAAGGGCGCACCATATTAGCGTGGACATGGTATCGCAAGCTGGTTAGGAGGCATATTTAGAAGTGTAATACCGTTATTTAGGTCTGGTGCAAAGGCTATTGGAAAAAAAGCTCTAAGGACGGGGCCAATATCCTCGGTGACGTCATAGGGGATCGACTTATTAAGGAGTCATTTCAAGAAAGATTTCTCAAGGCAGGGAGAAGTCTTAAACGTAAAACCGACGAGAATATCGATAAAATGGTAGACGGTCTGGCGGAAAATAACCAGCCGCTACCGAGAGTTCCCAAGAAGAAGACACGTACTTACGACGATATAATTTCAAAGTAATGGCTTTTATACATGAACAATGGTGTGAATGCACAACAAGTCCGAATTGGACTTGTTCGCTTTACTGTCGACGCAGACAACTATCGAGAGCTGTGAATGGTTATTTTACAAACCCTTACCAACTGTGAGTGATGACGCCCCCATAGAATTTGTACTACCTCCTGGAAATGGAAACGATTACATAGATTTAATCCAAACCATGTTGTACATCACAGCTAAAGTTCTAAAGCAAGACGATACAGCTTACTGGCGCGGATGATGTAGCACCGGTAAACAATTAGACGCATTCGCTTGTCTCACAAGTGGAGGTTTACTTAAATCAGAAGGTGGTGTCACAACCAAACATCACCTACACCTACCGCTCATACATCGAGACGACGCTGAATTATGGAAAGGAGGCCAAGACTTCACATACAGCCAGGCAGGTGAATATGCAACTAACGGTTTTTTAAAACGTCAAGCACGTTCAGCGACCAGCAAACAATTGAGATGATTGGTCACGTGCACTGAATGAGAGCAACGGTATATTGAGAAGCGATTACCCGAACGGCTACTGTTTAATGGCCTTTGAATAAACTCCGGACTTGTCTGCAAACGCTAGCACGCACTGGAATTTAGTTAGAAACAGCTCCTTTCGGCTGGAAGTCGGCTTTGAAGAAGTTCTCGCTGAAACCATTAACTGTTTTGTGTATGCCCAATTCGATAACGTGGTCCAGATCGATAAACATCGGAATAACATAGTAGATTTTACCTGTTAAAAGGGGTAATTATATATCACAAGCTTCAGTGTACAGCAGCAGTTGGACGTCCAAGGGTTAGAGGGATAACAATGAATTAATACCGAAAGAAATGGCAGTGGTTACAGACCATGGAGCTTTATTTCTAACGCTGATATAACCGCTTCAAAATTACTTTATATCAAACCCATGTCAAGATAGATAAGATATTTAGAGAATAAATGTCATTAACTAAAATGGTGGTGGGAGTATCTACCCTACAATAATTTCCAAGAGGAGATGATAAGAGCATTGCTGCCGTTTAATAAAATTCACGTTAGTGGAAAACAGCAGTTTTTAATACTTCCTAACAAACCAGTACTAAACCTGAACGAGATTTGTTGTCCGTCGATCAAAAAATTGAAAAAAGAATCAAATGCGTACAGCTGTTTAAACCATAACATTGAGGCGCCTATGTGTGCTCTGGAAAACGTATTGCTATTGTAAGACTGGACAAGTGTTGAGATGTTTACAATTTTCCCTAGCCACAAAAATGTGTTTCGACTTGTATGTGCTTCTAATCAACTACTGAGGCACGAACCTACACCCTGTGCAATTATTGTGAACTCGGATCCTACAAACAAACCAGACCAGCATTAGACAGCGATCTACATTAACGAGAATGGTAACGGGGAGTGTTTTCATTCCTTTGGACGACTCCCGCGTAAATGGTAACCATTTACGCTTCCTAGAGAAGAATTCTAGATGGTTCCATTACAGCAAAACGACGCTGCAAAATTACCATTCGGATGTGTGTGGATTTTATACGATAATGTTTTTGTATTTGTTTAATTATAAATGATGAAATAATCAAGTTACTGTCTAATGCTTATTTTTCTACAATTCTACTCTCATAAATAAAAAAGAATTTGAGTACTTTAGTTGTTTTAATTACGACTTACGGTGACTGCAGCGTGTAACTCTAGCTTGAAACCTGTTTCAGCTAGAGGAACCTAGGTACATAAAACAAGACGGTAGTTTGATATAGGTGTTGTTCAGAATCCCTATGCGGGCACCATACTATTTCAAATTAACCGCAGTTTCTCAAAACAAAGGTTATATAAATGGTGAAGTGTATTAAAAATCTGTTTATGTCTAAAACAAAGCTGGTATCCTAAAACAAAAATGACCTCAAAAACAAAGTGAATGGTACCAATCACAAACCAGGGGTGCGCCTGCCCTTAGGTCCTCCAATCAGAATGCGAAGCCTAGGGCAGTATCCGCGCCCACGATCAATCAGATAGATGCGGGCGTGGTCTATGACGTCATCTGATTAAACGCTATCTCGCTCCCCCTCATCTCAGACACGCCCATTGTCCATCTCACAACTACTCACTGAGCTGGCTTGAAATTATAAGAGAATTTATCCCAGACTCCACCTATTATACTAAGATTACAGAGATAAGTTGTTCAAACTTATAACATAATGTAACGGTAACGCTTCCAAAAATAACATTCATAAGCATAAATTATGAATTACTATCAACCAATTAATTTGCGAACGTTTACCAAACTTTAGACTAGTATTACACCTATTTTTCAAAAGAAAATTGTGGAAATAATGTTTTGAGCAGGGGAACATTTTCCATAAAATAATTATTTATATGATCTCTAATATTATTAGCATTAAAATTATGTTGACATCGGTTAGTACTTGTAGGTGGTTGTGGAAATTGCAATTCTGCTTCCATCATAGCAACTTCCCACTGCGTTACAAAGGCTTCTTTTTATGTTTCCACAATATTTTGCAAAATGCAACATGCAGAAACAACAGCCGGAACAAAACTATAATGTATATCTAACCGTTTTAATAGGCAGCGGCAACAAACTTTCAAACGTCCAAAAGCAATTTCTACTGACCACCACAGATCATGTAAGAATTGAACGATTCTTTTTCAGGTGAAGGTCTGCACGATCTTTTATACCGTTTCAATAGCATATAAGGCACTGAGGTGCCGTTTACATCCCGGTTTGCAGAATTACAGAATAATTTTTTTTATTCACTCACATTCACATACTTACAGCTGGAATTAATACGTCATGTTCCTTATATAATCTGGATTCTTGAAATACTGCAGAATCATGATATGATCCAGATGTTTTACAGTTTATATTTCGAAACCTACAAAAATAAAGCGTAAAAATCAAAATTTGTGTTAATTAAAATAAAAGTTAACCTGAACGTGTGATCTACCACAGCCTGTAATACAATTGAGGGTCATCCTTTCCTATTTATGAAATCTCTGGTGGTGGCAATATTGGAATGTGAGTACCATCAATAGCACATACTAATTGCGGAATGTGTGTTTTGTTTTCATAATTAAAGGAGATATCTTCGTATTTTACTGCATCAGGCATATTTAGACATGATCCAGTTAATTAAGTATTAATCGCATTACCTACTCTATGCACACACTTCCACACTGTGGACTTATGGATACCAAAAGTATTTCCACTGTTTTTTCACTGACAGTGTTTCTCTAGTGTTGACACAAGGTTTGGATGGCTCTATACAAACCTGCAGCTGCTTGCATAACCACATAAACGTATCCTTTGTCATCTGAAAATTTTCTATCTAATCTTCCTTCAAAAAATTTTTTATCACTATATTCTCCCACCAATCATTACTTCTTCTTTTCATCAAAATATTTCTATTACTTACTTATTCTTAAGTGTACTAGGAGGAATAGACTACAAAATCTTCGACTAGAACTAATTATTTCAAAATAGAAAGTATTACAGTTGCTAATAAGTTGAAGTTTTGTTGACATCTCTTTAAAAAAACGAATTGCAGCAACACTTACAACAACAAATAACTTAACATCACAAGCTCAAACTCGATGGTAATTTGCATTATTTGCTATTGGTAGTAGTGTTAGGTGTTAATGACACCGTTTTACGTCACACATTTTAAACCGTGCATTCTGTAAAATACATAATAATACTTCAACACTTATACAACAATATGTACTTTCATATTAAATATAATTAGGAATACACATGACGCCATGTTGCTTTTTGTATTTTGGATAAATTTCTTATTAGCCGAAGAAAAAGACTGCTGCGCATCTTTGGGATTGCTACACCTGTTTCATTACATCATGGTATAATGTATGACC
>JARFJB010000603.1:915000-985000 GCA_036346205.1 Vesta saturnalis
ATAAACACTACTGTTATTATTATTATTATAAAAATATAAACACGGAGATTTGTAATTATGTACAATAAAGAGAAAATGTTGACATATACTACAATTTAACTATTGAAAGAAAAAAAGAAATGCTTTAAAATACCAACGTAATTAACATAATTAACAATAATAACACAAATTCATAACTTAAGGTAACGATAGCCAATAACTGGCACGGTACAAGCTTTATATTTTATTTCGTTGTCACTTCTCTCGTAACGTAGTGGTCACCAGCCGCCTGAAACTGCCTTAGTAGTAGTGAGGCACCTTATCTTTCACTTTTGACCTTGAGAAACTGGTTGAGTTTGAGAAAGTTGTTTACCTTTGAGAAAGTTGTTTACCTTCAAATAGTGGTTGACCTCGAGAAACTTGGTTGGCCTTGGATCTGGTCTTGCGCGGGAAATTTCAAATTATTTCTTAATAATAAGGAGACTCTTGTAAGACAACTTCGCGGCGGATTATTAGTAACCGACGAGCTGCTGATAAAGGCACACAATACGATTAATTACAAGGTCGTGTTTGAAAACGATACTATCGATTCGCAGGAAGAGTACGATGAAGTATGAAGACCATGCGGCGAGCTGGTGGAATATACTTATATGCTTGTCTTTATTTCTTAAGTTTTTAATAATTTTTTTCCCATAAAGCCCCGCACAGGTAAACATGGAGGAGGTGTTTGTTTATGATGATGAAGAGATGTTGGGAACTTGCGCAGTGGAGGATTTGAGCATGATAGCGGTATGCATTTTCTAATCTTCTATTGCTAGTTTAGTGAATGAGTACATTACAGCAAGGCCAATTGGGCTCTGGCGTATCAACCCTGCAACAACAACAACAAGAGGCCGGACCATCCTTCGCCCAAATGAGATTCAATCATATAAATATAATAGGGGAATCAAACAGTAAATTTATAAGAAAGTTTAACACTACATGTAAATCGCTGAGATTTATCTTCAATGACGAAACATGCAAGGTTAATCGCTTAACCTGGCTGCAGTAAAAGATACCATTTATTTATTTAACACACATTTTTTGCCGAGTTCATTTGAGGAACAGTATACATACATTGTGAAGGATGTGGATCCGTCAGATCGCGTCGGTATCGCGTTAAGGAACTCAAATTTCCCAGATAAACCAATTAGCGTATCATTTAGAAGAGTGCACCACTTGTCGGTGAGGTTGACAGTGGAAAAGGTGATGCAGAGCAACGCTAGGTTTTCTCGAGTGACTGGTTAGTTTCATACGTGGATATAGTGATGGTACCTGCTGGCTATGGACGTAAAAACTTGACGGCCTTAAAGTTTGAAGACTTCAGTAATTCTAAAAAATAGGTTATTATTGTTGTACCAGCAGCAATCAACGATAATAATTGTTTAGCTCGCGCACTAGTCTGAGCAATAGCGTTTAGAAATAACGATGCAATGCGCAGTAGCACAGAAACGGCATATCCTTTACTTCAATTGCGAGTTATGCAACGTTGCCAAACCATTGTCAGAGGGGTATTTACGAGCATATTCAATCATTTCAAAATCATTTAACCTCGCACATTATAACAGATTATAATTCGCGAGTAGGTGATTTATTTTGAGGGTCCTAGGGCACAGGGTAGAGTACTTTTAAATTTGTTACTAGAAGACGTAATTACCAGCTTCACATCAGCATTTACCACACCCACGCACACGCATGCGCTCATGCACACTCACACGCACACGCACAAGCACTCCCACAAGCTCACGCACACGCACACGCACACACACGTACATGCACCCGCACGCACACGCACTCACGCGAAAGCACACGCACGCACACGCACGCACAGGCACACACGCACGTACGCTCACGCACCAACACGCACACGCACACGTACACGCACACACACGTACACAAACACGCACACGCACACGCACACACACACACGCACACGTACATGCGAACTCACACACGCACGCACACACGCTCGCACGCATACGCACGCACACGCACGCCCACGCACGCACTTACACGCACACGAACGCACATGCACGCACAAGCAAACATACCAGCACGCACATGCACGCACACTCACTCACATGCACATACACGCACACACGCACGTACGCGCACTCACCTGAACTCACCCGCACGCGCACGCGCGCACGCATGCACACCCGTACGCATACGTACAAGCACTCTCACACGCACCCACACGCTCACGCACACGCACACACATGCACACGCACACGCACAAGCACACGCATGCACACGCACGCGCAAGCACGCACACACACGCATGCACACGCAAACGCACACGCACACGCACACTCAAACGCACACACGCACGTGCTGGTACACGCTCGCACTCACGCGCACACGCTCACAGTCGCGAGCACAAGCACGCGTTCATTTACACGCTCTCACACGCTGACGTACCCTCAACTAACGCGCATCCACGTGCACGCTCGCACATGTACACGAACGCACATGTACGCACACGCGCGCACACCCACGCACACACACGCACGCACACGTACGAATACACACGCACACGCACACAGCCACGTACACACCCATGCACACGCACACGCACACGCACGAACACGCACACACACGCACGAACACGCACGCACAAGCACGCACACGGACGCACATGCACTCACACGCAAACGTACCCGCACGCACACGCACGCACATTCGCGCACATGCACGCACACGCACACACGCACGTACGCGCACGCAACTGCACTCACCCGCACGCGCACGCACGCACGCACAAGCACACGCACACGCACACGCACACGCACACATACACGCTCACACACATGCACACCCACACGCACACGCTCACGCACACGCATACGCACACGCACACGCACACGCACACGCACACTCACACGTACACATGCACACGCACAGGCACATGCTCACGCATGCACACGCACGCGCACGCACACGCACGCGGACGCACGCGGACGCACGCACAAGCACGCACACACACGCACAAGCATGCACACACACGCACACGCATACGCACACGCACACTCACACGCACACTCACACGCACACACGCTCGTACTCGTATACACACGCACTCACGCGCACGCGCTCGTATAAGTACGCATGTGAGCGCGCGTGCGCACACGCGCACATTTTCACTCTCTCACACGTTGACGCACCCTCCACTAACGAGCATGCACGCGCATGCAGGCGCACGCTCATGCACACACGCACACGTACATGCGAACCCACACACGCACGCACACATGCTCGCATGCACACGCACGCACACGCACGCCCACGCACTCACTTACACGCACACGAACGCTCATGCTCGCACACGCAAACGTACCAGCACGTACATGCACGCACGCTCACTCACATTCACGTACACGCACGCAAGCACGTACGCCCACGCACCTGCACTCACCCGCAAACGCACGCACGCACGCATGCGCACCCGTACACACACGCACACGTACACGTACACGCATGCACACGCACGCGCAAGCACGCACACACACGCATGCACACGCAAACGCACACGCACACTCACACGCACACACGCACGTCCTGGTATACACTCGCACTCACGCGCACAGGCTCACATTCGCGAGCACAAGCACGCGCGCACTCGCGAACGCGCATGCGTACATTTACACGCTCTCACACGCTTACGCACCCTCTACGAACGCGCATCCACGTGCACGCTCAAGCATGTACACGCACGCACATGTACACACACGCACGCACACACACGCACACAGTCACGCACACACCCATGCACACCCACACGCACAAGCACGTGCACACGCACACGCATACGCAAACGCTCATGCACACACACGTGCATTCGAACTCACACGCACACACACGCACGCACGCGAACGCACGCGAACGCACGCGAACGCACGCGCACCCACCCATGCCCACACGCACGTACCCGCACGCACCCGGACGTATATCACGCACGCTCAAGCATGTACGCGCACACACACGCGAGCACGCGCACGCACCTGCACTTACCCGCACTTACCCGCATACGAAAGCACACTCACGCGCACACACGCGCACCCTAGCACGGATAGGCACGTACGCACTCGCACACACACCCACAAGCACAAGCACGCGCACACGCACACGCACACGCACACACTCACGCACACGCACTTTCGCACGCACTTTCGCACGCACGAGCCGACCCTCACGCATACGCTCGTACACCCTCGGGCACGCTCGCACACGCACGAACCCGTACCCACACGCACGAACACGCTCGCACCCGCTCTCTCGTCACGTACTCACTCGCACGCAAACACGCACGCACATACACGCACACGCTCACACACACGTACGCGCATGCACGAGCACCCACCCCATGCGCACGCACACGCACGTGCACGCACACACACATGCACGCACACGCACGACCGGACACGCACGAACGTACACGCACGCACGTACACGAACACGCACGCACACGCACTAACAAGCACACGCACACGCCCACGCACGCACGCACGCACACTCAGACGCACACACACGCCCACGCACACCCACACGTACACGCACACGCACACACACGCCCACAGACGCACGCGCGCGCGCACGCACACACACGCTTGCACACGATCTCACACGCCCTCACACGCTCGCTCACGCTCCACGCACGCGTTCGGATATGCACGCCCGCGCATGCACACGCACATGTGCGCACCCGCACGCACTTGAGCGCACACACACGCTCGCGCACGCACACGCCCGCAACGCACGCACACGCACACGCATGTACATGCACGCACATGCACGCACATGCACGCACACGCACGCACACCCACAAGCACAAAGCACGCACACACGCACACGCACACTCACACGCACACGCACACGCACATGCGCACGCACGAGCCGACTCTCACGCACACGCTCGGACACGCTCGCACACGCACGAACCCGTACCCACACGCACGAACACGCACGCACCCTCTCTCACGTCACGTACTCACTAGCACGCACACATGCACGAACATGTACGCACACGCACGTACATGCACGCACACGCTCACACACACGTACGCGCACACACGCGCACCCACTCCATGCGCACCCACACGCACGTGCACGCACACACACACATGCACGCACACGCACGAACGGACACGCACGAACGTACACGCACGCACGTACACGAACACACACGCACACGCACTCACAAGCACACGCACACCTACACGCCCACGCACGCACCCACGCACTCACAGACGCACACACACGCACACGCACACGCACACACACACGTACACGCACACGGACACGCCCACAGACGCATGCACGCGGGCACTCACACGCGCACGCACACACAATCGCACGCGCACACGGCCACGTACACGGCCACGCACACGCACACGATCATGCGCAACCACACGCACGCGTACACGCATACGCACACGCTGACGCACACATCGCACACGCGCGCGCACACACTCACGCACCTACACGCACACGCACACACACGCGCGTACGCGCACGCGCACACCCACTGGCACGCCCACGCACACGCACGTGCACTCACGTACCGAGTGAGTCATTAAGGACGGACGCCGGCTATATCCCAGGAACCGCTTATGTTATGACATCAAAAAAAAAAGATTTTTCAGTAAATGTGGCCAAAAGAAAATGCTGGAAATAATTTTAAAGTTTGTAAATAGATATGTCTAGTAAGTAACAGAAACTTATGCAAAAGGTATATTGGAAATATCGTGGTTGTATTTTTGGGACAATTTTACCCAATTTTTGTATTAGAAGTTTTTCTCTAACTTCACGGGTTTTCCGTAGGGAGATCTGAGAAGGTTGTCTAACAAACACGTCTTTGGAACCAGTCATCGAATCTTAAGAAGTTCGTTGGAAAGGTCTTTTCTTGCGCTATTCGTTGGTGTATTAAATAGTTAAGTTTGATTAACGAACAAAAAGCTAGAGGACGCTTTCAAAATATTGCTGAAATTTTAGCAATTTTCTTCAAAATATTAAATAGAATGGTATGTTTTTTATATTTTAGTCAGAAAGAGTATAAAATTTCGCCTATACCCTGAAAATTTCAAGTCGATATTTCTGTTGGTTTCAATTCTATGCCTATTTTAAGTTTAGATCCAAAAACAATAAAACGCAAAGTTTTTTGACATAATAGTTTATTACTTAGGCTTTTATAAACACGGGTAAACCCTGCCCCGAGAGTTAACCCCAGAAATTCGATAATAGTGACAGTTATTACTTATTATCATCGAGTTTCTGGGGTTATTTTATTACCGTTGGTTAATAATTACACCGGGTGGACCGTCGAAAGTTAACTAGAGATGAGTAGCACGCCATTACTCAGTGGCGACCTAATTCCTCAAATTGTCTGCCATCATTATCAATACACAGCTGCAACCGCTGTTGCGTTGACAAAACAGCGGTTTCTATCTCCGCTGTGGAGAGGGTGCGAATGGAATTTCTTATCCTAATGACCATGTTTTCAGGCGTAGTTGGCCTGGTTGTAAAAACAAGGTCCTTTATTCTTCCCCAAAAATAAAAATCTAAACAAGTTAGATCGGGGGACCTAGAAGGTAACAATGGTAATGGTTATTAAGCTGTTAAAGTTAAGAATTAATAAGGATATGTTGGTACCTAGCTGGCCATGGAAAAAAGCTCCCTCTTTCTATCCATGTATCAGGAAACGTGTTAATCAAAAATTGACGCACATGTACTGAAAAATGTGCCGGACAGCCGTCATGTTGGAAAAAGATCCGCTGCCTAGTAAGCAATGGCACATCTTCTAAAAGTAACGGCAAATCGTTGCGCAAGAAATTAAGGTGCGTTTCAACATTAAGTGGCGCGTCAAAAATGTGAGGACCAATAATTCGGCCTCCTAAAATACCGCACCAAACATTGACGTTCCACCAGCCCTGATGTTGAATTTCTTGCATCCAACGAGGATTGGTTCTGGACCAATAATGCATGTTATGACGATTTACTCCACCGTTACTGCGGAATGTAGCCTCGTCAGTCCACAATATTTGCGATAACAGATGTTGATTATCTATGAGCATATTCGACAGCCAATAGCAGTAGTCTAAACGTTGCTCATAATCAGCTGCAGTTAGTGATTGATGAAGGACAACATGGTATGGATATAATGTAGATTAAAATTGAAGTTATGGTTTTTTAATAGCTATAACTTTACTCTTTTAATAGGTAACTTTTATTTAAAACTTACTTATGTTCTTTCACAATACGCTGAACAGTAGTTTGTGTTAGTCCCAAGCCATGAGCTATTGCTCTTGTGCTACTATGTTGATTAATTTCGATATATGCGAGAACGTTTATAACATTTTCTTCCGTTCGGGATCTGCGTGCTCTGTGAGTAACTGGGGGATGAATTGTTCCTGTAGCTCTCAATCGTTGTGATAATCGAGTAAAAAGTCTCTTTTCGTAATGCCGTCTTTCTGGAAAACGAGCCGCATACAATCGTGCAGCAACTATAGAATTTTGCATGCACTCGAAATATACTGCAAGCATATCATATGCTTCCTGGTTAGAGGGCATTGTTGGCAAAAAGAATGTGGCAATAAGTCAAAGAAACTCGTATCACAATACACCCGCATACACCGCAAAACCGGAGGTAATTTTCTGAGGATAATATTTCCTTGACACTGACATTGATAAAATTAATGTTACTATGGATAAATCGTCATTATGCATTGTTGGTCTGGTAGTGTTATTGGATGATCGTGGGACTACAAAATCCTTACCATGGATCTGAACTTAATGTAGGTATAAAACTATAAAAATTATAGTTGGCTTTATACGTTTCTCAAACTGTTATATCAACAGCAGGCTTATGTTTATGTTTTAATTTTTCAAATTTGACAAAATTGTTTACATCTTTAACAATTTTTAACAAACATTACTACTGACGAAGATAACTGTAAGTGATATCGAAACGTTTAGATTGTATAATTTAAAGTACACCATTAAAAAACCCCCAAAAAGATAAGTATTTTATTATGAGTGTTAATGGTGAAAGTTTACATTTTCATAGGTATAAAATTGTAACCAACAAAGATATCGACTTGAAATTTTCAGGGTATAGGCGAAATTTTATGCTTTTTCTGACTTAAATATAAAAAAACATACCATTCTATTTAATATTTTGAAGAAAATCGCTAAAATTTTAGCAATATTTGGAAAGCGCCCTCTAGCTTTTTGTTCGTTAATCAAACTTAACTTTTTAAAACATCAACGAATAGCGCAAGAAAAGTCCTTTCCAATGAAATAATACTTTTTAAGATTCGATGACTGGTTCCGAAGATAATTACGTGTTTGTTTGACAACCTTCGCAGCTCCCCTACGGAAAACCTGTGAAGTTAGAGAAAACCTTCTTATACAAAAAATGGGTAAAATTGTCCCAAAAATCCAACTACGATATTTCCAATATACCTTTTCCTTAAGTTTCTGTTATTTATTAGACATTTTTTAATTTACTACAGCAGTTACGCCACCTAGCGGTCTATTTACAAACTTTAAAATTATTTCCAGCATTTTCCCTTGGCCACATTTACTGAAGAATATTTTTTTTGGTCGTAACAAGCAGTTTCTGGGATATAGCCGGCGTCCTTCCTTAATGACTCACCCGGTACACGTACGCACGTAGACGCACCCACACGCACTTACACTCAGACGCACACGCATATGTACACTCACACGCACACACTCACACACGCACACACACATACCCATACGACCACGTGCAAGAACGCGCCCGCGCACACGCAAACGCACATGCACACGTACATGCGCGCACACGACCGCACACGCACGCGCACGCACGCACATGCACGCGCCCGCACACACGCCGTACGCGCACGCACGCACCACTCACCCACACGGGCGCACACGCACAATCACGCATGTACGCACACGTACGTACACACACGCACGTACACGCACACGCACGGGTATTCACGCACACGCACACACTCACACACACCCACACCCATACGCCCACGCCCAAGAACGCGCCCGCGCACACGCACACGCACACGTTCGCAATCGACCGCACACGCACGCGCACGCACGCACATGCACGCGCACGCACACACGCCCGTACGCGCACGCACACGCACTCACCCACACGCGCTCGGCTGCGCGCACGCACATTCACACATACGCCCGCGCTCACGCACGCGCACGCACACGCACACACGCACGCAGGCTCACACGCACACGTGCACGCACACACGCACGCACGCGTACCCACACGCATTCACGCGTACGCACACTCACGCACGCGTACACGCACGTACACGCACGTACACGCACGCACACGTACGCACACGCACGTACACGCACGCACACGCACGCACACGCACGCACACGCACGCACACGCACGCACACGCACGCACACGCACGCACACGCACGCACACGCACCGCACGCACGCACGCACACGCACACACGCACGCAGGCGCACACGCACACGTGCACGCACACACGCACGCACGCGTACGCACACGCACTCACGCGTACGCACACGCACGCGTACACGCACGCGTGTACGTGCGTGTACGCGTGCGTGCGTGTGCGTACACACGCACGCACACGCACGCACGCACACGCACGCACACGCACGCACACGCACGCACACGCACGCACACGCACGCACACGCACGCACACGCACGCACACGCACACACGCACACACGCACACACACGCACGCACACGCACGCACACGCACGCACACGCACGCACACGCACACGCACTCGCACGCACGCACACGCATACGCACGCACACGTACGTACACGATCGCACAAGCACGCACATGTACGCACACGAACGCACACGCACGCACAAGCACACACACACGCACGCACACGCACTCACACGCACACACACGCACACGTCGTCGCACGCACGCACTCGCACGCACGCACACGCATCGCACGCACACGTACGACACGATCGCAAGCACGCACATGTACGCAACGAACGCACACGCACGCACAACGCCACGCACGCAGCACACGCACTCACGCACACGCACGCTCACGTACTCGCGCACACGCAGGCACGGCACGCACACGACGCACACGCACGCACACAGCAACACGCACACGCCCACGCGCACGCACATTCACACATACGCCCGCGCTCACGTACGCGCACACGCATAGGCATACGCGCACGCACACACGCACACGCACGCGCGATCACGCACACGCACGCACACGCATTACAGCACACGCTCACGACGCACACGCACCACGCATGACACGGTCCACACGCACGCTCACGTACGCACACGCACACACGTTCGCACGCGACGCAGCACACGACACGCGCTCACGTCACACGCACGCACACGCACGCACCGCACGCAACGCACACGCACGCACCCACACGCTCGCGCACACACGCACACGCACGCTCATGCACGCACAAGCACGCACAAGTATGCACACACGCACGTACGTGAATGCACGCTATACACACATATGTATATACATGGAAAATAAAAATAGTTTCTGTATTGTGTCATTAGACTTTATAAAAAAAAAATGTACGTTGTGTGTATTCAAAACGACATTTATGGGAGCGATTACCGATTATTATAAAGACTTGAGAACTTTCACAGTAAAAAGATATTATGTAACGGATAATTATCTTGGTTGTATTATAAATGATACAACGTAGAAACGTGATTTCCTGGAAATAATTAATTTCTAGTTAACTATTAATTCTGCCTAGAGAGATATTATAGTGTTACTGCGGTATTAGGGTTGGATTATTAACAAAAGTGTATGTTGGCACAAGTATAGAAATTAAAATTATCTTAGCAACTCAAAGCTTCGAAAATCTCTGAAATTATTAAATCCATATCTTTGATTGCAACGTACAAATGTATTAATGTTCAGTACATTTGTAACGTAAAAAGTAAGACTGTCTCCTATTACAGCCAAGTTTAGGTTACATATAATACCTAATAACAAGAGGAATCCAAATATAAAATGAGTTGTGCATTTGTCTTTTAAATTTATGCACATAAAACCTTCGCACTATTTTGTGGTTTAAATATAGTTTCGATTAATAAAATAAGTCAATTTTGACACTCAAATTGTACACACAAAGCAATCTTTTTTGTTATTATTGACGTAATAACGTCAATCGAAACGTTATTGCTCACATGTATACATATATGTATATATATATATATATATATATATATATATATATATATATATATATATATATATATATATATATATATATATATATATATATATATATATATATATATATATATATATAACTTAATAATGGTTTTAGCATATAGGGTGTCCCAAAAGAGGGTAGGACATCAAAATTGTGTTTTCTGTTACGGAACGCCCTATATCTTTTGAATTTGAATTATGCAAAAAAAGGTCAAATTTTATAAAGACTATTTATTATGGTTTTTCAGATTTTTCGGCAAATGTGATAATTTTGAAAAACGTCGTTAATTCCCGAATAAACTAATCTAAGAAAAAATCGTTAAAACCTGAAACATTTAGATAATTGTTCAATCGAATAAAACATTTAGTACTCTTGAATGTGGTGCAGGGTGCCCACAATATTATATTACTTCACGAGTACATGTAGACCCCATTACCACTGTTATTTTAAATGGAACACCCCATATTTTATTTATTAAAACTGTCATATTATTCATTTTATTAAATACATAAACAAAAAGTTTACTGAGTAGGAGTTGAATCTACGGCATCTACTTTGCTAGAGTAACGCTCTAATCAACTGAGCTATGGAGATATACGACCCAACCGATGTAAATTTTGTCTTTATGTATGTAGAACTGATGTAAATTCTGAATATTAATATTAATAAAATTAGTAATAATCTATAACGAAATACTTTTAAACTGATTCGTTCATAACAATACTCATAATAGTATTGTCATATTAATTTCCTTTCAAACTACTATAGCATTCCCTATACCTAAATGTTAAACTTTTCATGTAATTTACGAATTTTACACAATTATGCATATTAGTTTTCTCTAAAATCGTAATTTAATATAGGAGACGGTGACTGTTTTATGGAAAGATGTTTAATATAAGCAAATCTAGAATGCTGCTGTCACTTCTTGAAACTTCTGTATTAATTGTCGCATAACTTAACATTTGCACATCCTAAAATGAAGCAATATTCACTTCAAGAAATAATGTGATATGATTCTAGTAATTGGAGAATGTTACGAAAACTCTCTTAGCATCAAGAGTTTATTCTGGGAAATATCCTGATTGGGAACTTCCCGGAGAGGTAGTTTTTGAACGTTTGCGGACTAGGTTTCGGGATACAGGTAATGTTGCTTACAAAAAGACATCTCCGACTAAACCAGTAACTAACAATGAAAACAATAAATTGTACTACAATCTGTAATTGAAAACCCAAATGCAAGAACAAGATCAATTGCTAATGAAACAGATATAGTTCACAGCAGCGTTTGTAGAATCCTTAAGAAACATAAATATCACCCATTTCACATACAGATGCACCAACATTTATACGCAACGGATTTTGATAGGCGCATAGAATTTTGCTTATGGGCAACGGACCGCTAGAAGATAATGATTTCTTTAAAAATGTTCTATTTACTGATGAAGCAACATTTCATAATACCGGTTTAGTAAACTGACATAATTTTCATTATTATGACACTAAAAATAAACACTTGTTTCGTACTGTCGACCGTCAAAATCGTTGGAGTGTTAACGGGGGAATTATTGACATTTTGTTATTGGACCTAATTTCTTTGATGAAATTGTGAATGGGCGAAAGTTTTTAAGATTTTTAACATCCGACAAAGCATGTGGCTTCAATTGGATGGCGCAGATGCTCATACACGTCGAGTGAGAAATTATTTGAATAGGAAGTTACCTGATAAATGGATAGAAAGGGTGTTTTTACTGGGTGGCCTCCTAGATCCCCAGAAATATCCCCTATGGACTTGTTTAAATGGGGCTACATCAAGAATATTGCTTATAATACTCCTACCACGACTGCAGATGGTATGAAGATGCGAATAACAAATTCGTTTGCGTCGATTACACCAAATATGCAGCGTAATGTTAGAAGATCTTTTGAGGATCGAATAATAATTAATTTTATTTGCAAAATTAATAGGCAGAACAATAACTTTCTGGCTTATACTTTAATAAAAAACAAACGGTTGTTACCGAAGCGTACTCATACTTCTACGATAGAAGTATTCAAGTACTTAAGTGTGTAAATTAATTGGTTCTTGCCGAATACTTTCTGTCTACCAGGCCACCATGAGGGCATTTGTCATTTAAATTCAACAAAGTGACAGAATAATTCTAGATTTACTTAGCTTGTAAAATTCGTAAATTACATGGTAAGTTTAACATTTAGGTGTCGGGAATGCTATAGTAGTTTGAAAGAGATTAATATGACACTATGTTTAATAAATAAAATATAGGGTGTTCATTTAAAATAACAGTAGTAATGGGGTCTACATGTACTCGTGAAATAACATAATATTGTGAGCACCCAGTACAACACTCAAGAGTTCAAGAGGCATAGGGAACCTTTATAAAAATTGAAGCCAAGTATAGTGTTCCATAAATAAAACAAAACTTTGATTTGCCACACTTTTTTATGATACCTTGTATGCTAAGACTTTTTTTAGTTGTAGCCCCAATTCATTTACACAATTCGACTTTAATGTTTTGTTTTTAAATTATACCGTTTGGACGTAAGAGACCGTCCCGTTACCGTTGAAACACCCTGTATATATATATATATATATATATATATATATATATATATATATATATATATATATATATATATATAGGTATGGAATAGTACATTTCAACCTAAGGTAAGAACGTACTATTTTGCAGACCGATCACGTTTATAGACCGAGCCGTCGGGTGCGGTCTGTAATGTGAGGTCTGCAATAGTACTTTCTGCGAGGTTTGAATACTATTTTTCTCCCGGCCGGTCTCATTATGGTATAATTATACATATTAGAAATTAAAAACAAATAATAGTAATTGCAAGAGTAAATAGGTATTGTACCTCTAAGGAATCATTTTTGTTTAATCGAATTACTATTTCATTACAAACTAACCGTGTGCTAAATCAGCCCTTAAATTAGTCCAAACGTATTTTTTTATTAAGTCCTTACTTTTGGAAGTTTTTTAGAAGCCTAAATACCAACTTTCACTTTTCTAATTTAAGAAATGACTACCACGTACAGACATACATACAGAATAGGCAAATTATATTGTTAGATGTATTTAGAAAAATAAAAATCTTTAAAAGTCAATCTTTATCAAGTGTGTAAATTGAGCAACGGACTGAGTGTATTTTTTTTGTATCAAAACAGTTTGACAGTTTAAAATGTCAGAGGAAGTAATATCCTGTACGCCTCCTGAACTCTGAGCGGCTGCTCTGACCACGGTGAAAATTTACTACCCGAGACCTCAAAAGAAAGGCATAATAAAGCATACACCAATTTCAAAACATGGTGTAATGAGAAAAATGTGATCAAAGTAAGTGAAAATGTTTTATTTGCGTACTTTAAACAAAAATCGTTAACATAGAAATCATCCACACCTTGGTCATTTTATTCGATGCTTAAAAGTACCATACAACTAAAACATAACATGCATATATCGAAATTTGTAAAATTAGTGGCGTTTTTAAAACGCTAAAATGTTGGGTACAAACCCAAAAAATCATTGGTATTAGATATATCCCAAGTCAACACATTTTTTAAAGAAGCACCAGATACAGCATTTATTGCCATAAAAGTAAGTACATATAGCCAGTTTTATCTAGTTATTCATGTATAAAATTATAGGCTACATTAATTATTGGTATTGCGGGGGCTTGTAGAGGTGATGAGCTTACAAAAATGAGTATGCAGGATTTGAAGGTAAAGGATGACATTGTTGTTGTCAACGATGGTGATATTTCAGATCTGAAGCGCCACGGGGGCTGGAGATCGTCAAATGTGGCCGAGGGGTATGTTGAGGACTCCATAGAGGGGAAAGGAAAAATAGCTAAAAGCGTAGTCATCAGAACCAGGCCCAGCTTTGGTATAGACATCCATAATTTCTTCAGAGATACTTGATGCCCCTCTACAAGAAAGTTCTACATATTTAAACCCAATTAACGAATTAAATTCTGAAGTTCACATACCACTTAATAATTTAAAAACTGAAATTACATTCCAAAATTCTACAAATTGTAATTTTCAATTTCATTTTAATTCACAAGAATGTCAATTATTTGTTTCTAAACTTATGTACAAGCCAGCGATCTAAAACAATAAAATTAGTTATTAAATATACAGTTAATTTTTAATTCAATCTTACCTTTGGTCAGAATTGTCATTTATTAGTTGTCACCACAATGTAAATAGACCAGGTATATTCTATATAGATTAGTGAGTTGTAATATTTTGGTATGCTAAAGTTATATTAGGTTATGATTTAGACATGTTGCCATGTTGCTTTTTGTATTTTGGATAAATTTCTGATTGGTTGAGAGGAAAATGACTACCTAGGTGTGCAAAATGATACTTTCAAACCTAAAATGAAGTGAGCAATGTCTACTTTCTAACCGGTCGGGAGAAAAAATATTATCGCGGGTCTGACTTGTAATAAGTAACACAATGATCAGTTCACGTGCTAAGTGAGGTAGAATACACAACAAACTAAAAGCGCTGATGCCATACATGAGTCTTTTGAGTAGGCTTGTATCAATGCACAATTAATTGCTACTGTCAACGAGAAATGAAAATCAGTGTTTTTGCAAGACCCGAATTGTACATTTTTGTCCAAATGATTTAGTTAATTAATTATAGTAAAGTTAATAGAGCATATAAGCTCTTTATTATATTTTCAAAATATATACTTAAACAAGTTCAGTAACTTAATTAAATATAATTTTATCTCATAGTTTTGATATTAAGTATGTAATTGGAAAAAATAAAAAACATAATGAAGTTAAAACTGGTTTAGCTCCAATTCATGTTCAAAATGATTACTAAAAATGATCAAATTAAGATTTTATTTATAGGATAAAATGAATTTCTTTGTATTTTTTTTTTGAATATTGGTATAATAGATACAATTATAATTGATATGAGAAGTGCAATTACTCCCCCGAACTGAATTTTATCACAGGTTGGGTTACTGTCTTGCGCAACGTGGAGGTCTTTTCGAAAATCTTATAAAGTAGAGTTTTGAAAAAAGTGTATTCTCTTCATTTTTAAAAATAGTTGGTTTTTCAATAAGAATTATAATGCTAAAGTTAAACCTTAAGTTATACTATCAATGTAAATGTTAATGTTCTTGTTTGTAGTTCTCGTAAGTTTCTTCTTGATTCTTCTTACGAGTAATAGTAATCGAACCATGTGATGAATTCGCAATTACAATAAATTTCGATGTTTGAGGTATTATCATTTAATGTTTAAGTGTAAAGTATTTATTTAATAGTTTCAAATAACACGCGACTTTTCACCATGATCTTAATTGCTTTGGTTTTGTTAGAAATGTTGAAGCTAGATTGAAGGAGACTTAAGTAGTTTATATTTTGTGCCTACATGCAAATATGTACAAGTGGCAACATCGGTAAAGTTATGTCTCTCTCACACTCATATAATACTTATTGGGTTTCTTTCTAGCTTATTATAAGTCAGACCCGCAATAATGTTTTTCCATACCTGTATATATATATATATATATATATATATATATATATATATATATATATATATATATATATATATTATTATTGCTATTACTGCTATTGAGAGAGTCTTGTGAAACATCATACATTTTTATACTAAAATATAATGGCGGATTGTTTTCGTTTAAACGGAAAAAAATTATTAATGCTTATTAACCTATTAATACAATATAAATGTTTAAATCTGTATTATAGTGAAACTTTGTGGTCCTGAATAAAAATAACGTATTCACTTCCAAATTGTTACAAGCACACGCCAATGTAGCAGTAAATTTAATTCCAGAACACAACAGTAAATTGATGTATTTCTAGAAGATATTAAATTACCATCGCATGTTCCTGAAACTGTAGTGAATTAAAGGAAAGGGTACAGTTTGAAAAGAATAATTTACGCTAGAAGTTCAACAGTTGTAGGAAAATTAAGAAAAAGCGAATACGTAGATATACCTACACATAATAAAGAAAATTATTTTACCACTTAATAAAGTAGATTAAGTAGAATTTTAAAACAATTTACACACATCTGCAGCAGTAAATTTTCTGAAGTTAATTTTGATTGATTTCAACGATACTTGTCAAATTCTCCGCAAAGTAGGTAATTTAATTACTATCTAATGTGGTATAATATACTTTTGCTTCAATCTATATAAATTGTGATTTTACATAAGTAATGTAATCTGTGTTCATGTTAAATTTTCAATATAACGCTAAAAGTGGCATAATTTTTATTTATTTCGGGATTTGGGTTTACGTTCGCATTGAAAGAATATCGAATTGTTTTAAGAAAGAAGTCTTTTGAAAAATAGAACTATTACGTTTTGTAACGAAAAGAAATTCAGAATTTAGAAATTTAAAGAATACTACAACAAAATGATTTTTATGAAACAAAAAAATACAAGCCTAATACGCCAGCATAATTTAAAAGTAATGTAATAGTTTTTTTTATTTGTAGTCCTGAATAGACTAAGTTTTGTCTGACGGGCTAACGCAGTCAGGAACACTTAGAAGAATGTATAGGAAGTTTGGACTGGCAAGGGATGGATAAAAACGGCTACCATAAATTTGTTCATATTATAAGTGAGAGAATAACAGGAACTAGGAAGATCAGTTCAGTGTCTAGAAGCCGTGTAGAATAATGTCGATTTCGCCGGTTTGAGTGAACTCTAGCAAAGGTGTCCCTAGATGGTATCAGAGGATGTAATTCAACAGCACAACATCCAGTGTAATACCGATACTATACAAAGAAATAATTAGAACTATTCTTCTATGCTCAAAGGACTGTACGTCAGAAGCGACGGACGGATTATTTTACAAGTCTAATCGCTCCTTGAATTCGGTGAGCGATATTGGGAGCGTATTGGCGAGCACCAATACAGAGTTGAGAATTATATTCTTGATGAGATTGAATTTGAGCTTTATATATCAGAAAGAGTCGTCGAGAAGTACTCTAGAGGTATAAAAAAAAGCCTATATTACGAGTAGCTGATGGTTAACCCATTATAACTCCTAACACAGTAATAGAGTCTGAGAAGTTAGGGTCTGAAAGATTCATACCCTCAACGGAAATTAATCCATCCTTTTTTGCAGGCAACACTGAGTTTTGTTATCAATAAATTTAAATAGATTAATCCTTCTTCACTCAATGAAACGTTGATTAAGATGACCATTCCAACTTTAAAGCCTTAGTTTGAATAAAAATTTTATTAGTAAAGTAAGTAGATAAAACTACAATAAATGGTGCCTTCGTCTACAATGCGGATTAGTTGTTGAATAAACGCGATCTTTACATGTGGCAAAAAAAGTTGAACAGGTGTAACTGATCCCTGTGACACCCCGCATTAACACCAATTTTTTTTTTAAATTGTCGATCAGCTATGACCCGTATTCGTCTTCTATCAAGGAAACTAAAAACCCAGTTGATCAGCGTATCATTTAACCCAAAACGAGGTAAGTTTGGCAAGTAAACACATGCCAAACTTTGTCAAATGCTTTTAAATATCTAAAGCGACTACAACTGTTCACTTTATATTTCCAATATATGGTACTAAATTTGGGCCACAAATGATAGAAGCGCACCTGTTTAATGACTTTACCTAAATCTATATCGGTGGTCACTAAGGAGTTTGTTAGATTCCAGTAAAAATTTGTTGCTGATTAATGGCCACGACAATAGACAAAATGGACGTAATTGCAATTGATCGATAATTAGAGGAATCGGTGTTCCAGCAGACATAGAGATCGAATAGAGTTTAAATATATAGAACCGGTATAGTTCGAGAAAAGCAATAGCTGGGATACGAAATTACGTCAAATTTTTTATTCCCCAAAAAGAAAAATGTCTTCCAAGCGATGTTGTCCTTCAGATAGATACCTGTACATAGGAAATTAGGGTGCAGGTAGTATTGAAGGAATTGCAACTCGAGTGAATCTGGATTTCCAAAGGGGAAATGTACTTCTTATAGGAGTAAAATGCTGTATTGTCGTTGTTCCGGTGTTGGTAAACAGCAATAATATTAAACATGACAGAATTTTTTTACGGAAAAGAGTCAAACAACCAGTACTCTCGATGACCGAGGTCGATTGAGAACATTCAACTCAGACATCTGAATGAGGCAAGGAACTCTTTACCCTAGGAACCACACCTTTTTTTGTTAATTCCTAATACGAAAGAAACGAGGAGGGGAGGAGGAATAGTATGATAATGGATTATGTGTAAGGAAATTGTGACCGGTCGCCCTTACCGAGCCCCGAAAATTGGAGAACTACTTTATAGAATCCATGGTAAGGGTTGCATTTACTTAGGATTACTCACTTACTGCTTACCATTTTCTTCACGCACGCTCGCTAGCACGGCCCACGCACGCACACACGTACACACGCATACACACACATGCTTGCACACATGCACATACGTTAAGTAAATAAGCAAGTAAGATTATGCACTAAAACATTTTCATCTTAGAAAACATTAACAAGTCAGCTGTTTGATTTCATTACAACCGTAATAGAATAATATTAGACTAGCCTTACTTCAATGTTCGTAAATCAATTCATCTAATTTTTCCACTTAATATAAACGTAATTTGCACTAAAAGGATACGTACTTACTTGTTCCACACTCAAAATAAAGTTAATACATTATATTCAAATTAATTGCTACCGAGAGCTTCATTTGCTGACGATAAATTAAGTAAAGAAGCTTCCATAACTTTCCTATAATGGCTGGGTAACCAACGTAGATATTGTGGCTACTAAAGCGGGCGTTACTAACAGCATACGTAACGTGGTCCGTTTTCATGTTTAATGACACAAACACAAAAGACATTTCCGATTCACCTTCTGATTTTCCTCATGGCGTCATCCGACACGATTTCTTCATATGAAATAAAACTCAAGGGAGGGTTTTTGTTAACACATGTGAAGGCTTCCCTTATCAGATAATACTAAATTAATAGAAAAATGTAATTAACAGCAATTGCATACGTTATCCAGGGAAATCAACTTAAGATACATGCACGCCGCAAGGTAGGCGGAACGGAAATGAACTCAGCTTCGCGTTGCGCATAAAACAATGCTGATGTGGCTAAATAACCATTATAGACAATCAAACTATATATTCGTAATTATATACACTAAGGAGAAAATATCGACAATATCCACCAAAATTTAATTACTGAAAGAAAGTAAATGTGTAAATATACCCAAGTAATGTAAATATATACAAATAACAAAGATTCAAAACTTACATTAAGGCAAGGATAGCCAAAACTGGGTACGTTACATTACTAAATTAATTTTTAATAAATATTCCTCTTTTACAAAACTTTAGTGGAGGGTGGTTGTTTACACTCTCTTTTCCTTATTATACACGATGTAAATGGACATTTTTAAATACTGTTGATGGTATGTAGCATTCAACTTACTTTCATAACTGCACCTAAATTATATTTAACAGATCCCAACCCCGGGGTTTTGTAATCGAAAACTCACCACATCAAAACTTATTCTTATGTCAGTTGCCATATGGGCAATTTTGCTCTTAGCGACCCTTACCTAAGGTTTGCACATCTCAACATGAAGTTCCTTTTATTCCCCATTGACGTATTTTTTCTAATACAGCATTTCTCCAAACTGTGTCATAAGCCTTCTCTATGTCAAAAAATACCGCTGTTAGATCTTCCCTTCTTTCAAAGCTTTCACAAATGGCAGTTGACAGCTGCACCAAGTTATCATTAGTGCTGTAGCTTCTTCTGAATCCTGACTGATGGTGATTTACCCAGTTGCTTTTTCCTAATAAATTAACCAACCTTTTATTAATAATCTTTTCTAAATTTTTTCCTGCACAAGAAGTTGTCGGGTTTTAACGGATCCTTGTTAACTTTTAAAATTGGCGCTACTATTGTAGTTTTCCACAATTCTGGATACTTTCTCTCATTCCAAATGAATGTGGTAAGTTTTTTAACATTCCGTTAAGGATATTATCGATCCCTATCGCCCCTTCTTTGGCTTCGTAAAGAGCAAGACGAAGTTCTTCCATGGTGATTGGTCCATTATAACCTTGGTGGATTATTTCGCTGAAATCTAACGGTGCTTGTCGTGTATCATCTCGGGTTTATAATCTTTACTGCTGTTATTTGAACTGCTCACTTGTTGGTATTGAATTTCCAGTTGTCTTGCTACTTCAGAAAATTTTGGAAGACTCTTATTTTGGTGTTTCCCAGATGTCGGAAGTATTTTTGATAATAGCTCTGGAGTTGGTGTCGTTGTTTGCAGTGAGATGTCGAATCTTTGCCATGAAATCCTTCGTGCTCTTAGCCCTTTAAATTTGATTAAGTTGTCGATAGTGGGGTTTTGAGAGAACTTATCTGAGCGGCCTTTCTCGCTTTGATTGCTTCGCCTATTTTTGGGTTCCACCAAGGTGCAGGTATGCGACTCAATTTGCCTCTGGTTTTAGAAATTGCTATTTCAGCAGCTTGCAGAATCGATTCGTTAAGGTCGTTTACCATATCATCAACTTCCAGCGCTCTATTGATAGGACGTATCGTGTTCTTGATATTGTCCCAATTGGCTCTTATTAGGCTCCATTTTACCGGTAGCGTTGTGTGATTCTTACGTTGCGACGTGTTGATGAGAATGGGAAAGTGATCACTTCCATGCAGATCATTAGCTACCTCTCATGTAAGGTTCGGGGATAATCGCGGAGAGCATAATGTGAGATCGATCGAAGAAAAGTTATTCGATCTGGCGTTAAAAAAGTTTGAATTCTGGGTAGTATTAATCAAAACTAATCTTGTGGTGTCCATACGTCATCAATTGCTTTCCCTTTTCTGTCGTACTTATCAGAATCCCACAAAGGACTGTGGGAGTTAAAGTCACCAAGCAGTAACAGGGGTTCTTGAAGTTGAAAAATAATGTTCTTTAAGTCTCACGATGACCACGTGTTGTCTGGTAAGTAAATATTACCGATTGTCATTTTAAAATGGTGTGAGACACGTATGACAACTGCTTGTAAGTAAGTATATAACTGTATTTCCTTAAAGACACAGTCATTGTGCATAAATATTGCAACGCCGCCTTTTGCACGTCTTTCATGAGGCATGTCCTTCCTAACTCCAACGAATTTAGGTAATATGAATTTGTCTTGTGCCTTAAAATATGTCTTGGACACAAATGACTAATGGTGTGCGTTCATTTGCGATTAATCTCAACTCACTTGAGATTTTTTGACATCCGTTGCAATTCTATTGCAGAATACTTTCCATTTTTAAATTTTATTTGTATAAAAAGACACGAACAAAATAAGGACAGCAAAAGAACACACAAGGCATAAATAAAAACAAGTAATTGATTAGATATAACAGAAAAACAAAAACTAGTATAATTATTTACAACACACTATGTAAAGTATCACAGATTAGTTGACTAGGTACAGGTATCAAAGATATTTTATCACAGATAATTAGATGGTAGGCTTTCGAGGTTTTCCTTTAGGCCAACACTTTCCCTTCTTCCTTACTGCTTCATATTTTCCGCCTAAATCCGATATGGAGTCGCCAGAAGTTTCAACTTCTACTGCCGGCCTTTTCTTTACATCAGAGAGAACGTCCATATTATTATTATTTTTTTTTTAGTTGTGGTGATGGATGAATCCAACTCATGCTTTGATGCTACGGATGTTGAAATTATTGTAACCATAGCATCTGATCTCCGATGATAGTGTTATTTTGACAATGTTTACTCTAATCGGAATATTATAATAATTAATAAGCACATGTATAGGCCATATATCCCAACAATGAAAGGAAATTTTGTAATAATTCGTACCCATCTAGGCACCCAGGGTGCCTTATGGGTGAGTATATCACAGACAGGGAGTGAAGAATAAAATGAATTGTTTTAGTATTACTATTAACAAACACTTGGTATTATAATGTAATCTTTTTACTTGTTACATTAAAATAGTACAAGTGTGATAAATATTGTTGAGGGTGCGGAGTTAGTTGATCGAGACGCAGCTAAGCGATTTTAACGCATAAACAACGATATTGCACTTTCCTACGAGTTATGTATCTTATTTTCCAGACGACAGCATATAATCAAAAATAGAATTGTGAGGTTGTAAAGAAGTACCCATTTATGGATTTTAGTGCTTCGAATAAACACTAACTTGATATTACACACCACACTCACGTAAATACGTCACTCGGTGGCGCCTCGTGCCGTCCAAAATTACAGGTGCATAAGTTAAGGTCCAAACGTATTTGCATGCTAATCTGGTTTGGTTGCGCCGTTGCACAATTTCGCTTAAGGCAGACTTTTCCTGCTCTTGCAGCAAATACAAAAACCTACCCGCGCTTAGATTACCTCCTACAAAAATGGTCCAGTAATCTGTTGTTCGAATATTCCTACCCAAACGTTAATTTCTTGACGATATTGAGATCGGCTTCCACAACAGTTTCAAACCTTTTTGTTGACCAAATCCTATAATTAGGCATGTTTGGTTCATTATTTAACGTAAACGTACACTCATCCGTAAAACAGATGTTCTTTAAAAATTATCGGTCTACATTAGCCTTCTCCTGCATCTAATAACAAAACTATACTCTTCTCTAAAAATCCCCCTCAAACAACTCCTGATGACACTGAAGCTTGTACGAATGGAAATTATTCTTTTTAAAAACTTTTAATGCGGCTGTATTATGGTAACTGGTCCGCAATTTCTCAAGAACTTTTCAACAACTGCAGTTAAATTTATAGTACTTTTATTTTCAAACACATTTCTTTGAATATTAGCTTCATACTTTTTGGCGCATACACATAAAGGAAGCATCGTTCCACTATTTTCAAATTGGATAATAATTCTTCCAATTGCAGTATGAATTGGAATCAGGCGGTTTTTGATATTTCGCGCTAAACAAAGCACTTAGTGGGCTTGTGCTGTTGCCGGAATAAAACATTTTTACAATATCTATTCTTTCTGAAACGGTGTACGACATTTTTTAAGTCTATTGTTATGACTAATAGATCAACAACATGATAGTATTTATAATAATTTTGAAAGGTAACCTGACATTTCATTGCTGTCCTAATACTGTGCAGAAATGGTACACAATTTTGCAATTTTTAAATTAGCGTAAGCTGTAAAATATTTTTAATACTTTCATCCAATAGAGAATTCAATTCTTTAAAGAAAAGTTCCTGTAGATTTTTGCCGAAAATAATTAGGGAAGCAGGAATTCGACAGTTTATGATTTCCCATTGGACTTCCTATGGTACGTCTGACCATTCACCACCGGTATATACATATATATATATATATATATATATATATATATATATATATATATATATATATATATATATATATATATATATATATATATATATATATATATATATATATGTATATAGTCTAGTTTCTGGAGAAACGCTCGGACACGTCGATTTTCATTTTTGACTGCGATTTTTTAGTGGTAAAATGTTGTATATAGGGTGGCCCAAAAATTAGTTACGACCGCCAACATGATTTTTTCAAATGAAAACGATTCTTTTTTATTTCATTTTCTGAATCTGCTTTGAATTCTGAGTAAATCACAAGTACCATGTCCGATACCTAAAGTTAACAGATCTCAAGCAGTTTACAATTGAACGCATCAACAATTAAGGTCGTATCAAGGAAGGCGGTCTTTGTTTTCTGTCAAAAGAAACAATTTATTCAAAAAACACAACAACAGATCAAATCAAATGTTCAAAATGTGCACCATTTGTGGCTTGGCAATGCCAAGGCGTTGAATAAACTCTCTTTGACGTTTTCTACCACTTCTGGAGTTATGGCACGCATTTCCTTTCTGATTTTCTCTTTCAATATCTCCAGATTGTTTGGCCTGTCAACATATACTTTTGATTTGAGATAACCCCACAGAAGGAAATCTAACGGGTTTAGTTCGGGTGACCTACCAGGCCATTCGATAGGTCCTCTCCTTGCGATCCACCTATTAGGAAATGTTTCATCCAAAAATACACCATTTCGGTAAGGACAAATGTTAAAATTCGACGTCATAAATAAATTGAGATGCATGAAAACATGTACCTATTGTTTATGGATTACCTTGAATACGATTATTTTGCAAGTGCTCTTGATAGTTTTATAAAGGCAATATTTATTTTTTTTTCGTAAATCTCGACATCTGTTGGCTGTAGATATAGGACATGGTAAATGAGATTTCCTCAGAATTCAAAGCAGATTCAGAAAATTAAATAAAAAACAGATGTTTCCATCTGAAAAAATTAAGTTGGAATACTTGGAATACTTTTTAAGTATCCCTCCTATAAATTTACATTTCTAACTGTTTAAAACTCTGAATTAAATGATATTCCCAATTCAGAAAAAAAAATCAAAATAAAAAAAGGTAGGTTTAATGTTTTTATCTCAACAATAGCTGAAAATTTTAAAATGGAACGATCAGTGCTTTCATCATAAATAATATCTTTATACTTTATTAATACTTTATTTTTAAAAATCGTACTTAGACATACATCAGTAGTAAAATACTTATCTTTTTGATTTTTTAATGGTGTATTTTAAATTATACAGTCTAAACGTTACGATAACACTTACAGTTATCTTCGTCAATAGTAATATCTGTTAAAAATTGTTAAATGTGTTGTAAACAATTTTGTGGAAGTTGAAAAATTAAAACATAAACATCAGCCTGCTATCAACATAACAGTTTGAGAAACGTATAAAGCCAACTATGAAATTAAATTTTAGTATAGAATAACTAGGTCATTAAAAATTAAATATTGTTAAACTGCCTTAAAGATGACAAATCAGAACACTCTCTACGCCGAAAGCTAACAATGGAAAATGTCAGCCAAAAAACATATTTAACAAAATTTAATAAATTTTTTAAGGATGAATATGAATATCTAATAAAATCCTTACAAGATAATGGATATTCACTTACAGATATTAATAATGCTATTACACCTTCTAGGTATAACCTTAAAGAAAAACTAGTTCTTAATGTTGGTACTGCTTTTCTTCCTTTTATAGCTAATGTTGCAATAGAATTGAAAGATCCTAATTAAATATGGCATTAGGACTATTTTTAAACCTACAAGAAAAATTAAATAACATTTAAGATCACAAGGAAATCACTAGTATCTCCTTTCAATTCACACTTAAACTATTTATTTATGAATGTCTATATATGATTTAATCTCCTTATGGGTTATTGCAGTCGGTTACGTACGTGCTGCTGGAACTAAAATTTTCACAAATAAAATCCACACTGACCGTTTTAAGGTCCTTTCGAAAACCGCCGCCGACGCGATCTTTACTTAAACTCTGACCGAACTATCTACCTCTTCAATTGGACTCTCTTATACACCGTTTGCCCGCCATGTTGCAAAATGCCGCAATATATTCGCGCCAACATCAAAATTCACCTATTACGATCGAATTGATTTGATTGAGATTGATTGGTCAGAGCATGGAGTGTGGGGTAGTGTATGGCCCAATAAGAAGGCAAGGTATGGCCCCGTGTCAGATGAATTAAGATGCCCGACTGCAAAAAGGCTCCTAATACTGAAAAACTGACGCCTACGCTCCAGGGCTGGACTGCCAAAAAGGCTGTTAATACTGCCAAAAGGACCCTAATCACAAAGGTTGAAAATGGCGCCTAAAAAGAAGCCGGAGACTAAGATACATTAAACGTGTCTCCGGTTGTCTACCCTCCAGGGGCTAGAAACTACACCGGGTGCATGCGCCGACTTATGTGTGTGTGTTGATGTATATTAATATATATATATATATATATATATATATATATATATATATATATATATATATATATATGTAATGGAAAATACTACGTCAACCGTAAGCAGTAAGAAAGCGCTTTGATGTATTACTGCCACAGACGAGTAATTTAAATTTTGTTTTGCTTTTAGGTAGGTGACGAGCTTATGATCGTCCCGTAGCGGTGGGTAGACGAGTTAACATCATAAACCACATTGTGATACTACCGCAGGATGACACTCCCATCCTGAGGAGGTTGGTGGGAGAACAGCCTCATACGAATCACGCACAGGATGTGATGGAGCTGCTCCAGGAAGGTGGTGCCGCCGGTGACCGGGTGGAGAGTGAGCAGTATTTCGACCAGGATGACTGTGAAGTAGCGTTGCGGTTTTTGGATACACCACCTCTAGCAGACGATTTGGATGTGATATTATCACGCACGTACGAGCAGGCAGACGTGGACGAAATGCTGCTCACCCTACAACATGTACGTGAGCCGTATGAGAGGATGCGGTCACCCGTGAGTAAAGATTAGGTAGTATGGCATCATGTACTACGTCCTGACTGCATTGCAGAGTTTGGGGATGAATGGTACCCACTCACGGTAAAGCGGTCGTCGTCAAGCTCTGTGGCACAGCCGGTGCTGGGTAAAGAGGAATCTCCGATTACTCTGACACCTGGGTGCGTTGTAGATGAGCAATCGTCCACATCAGCAACATATGCAGAGGGCAGAATAGTAGGCAATCCATTTGAAGGTTTGCTGAGCCCTGCTTCTACCGTAGAATTTATGGAGGAGTGGTCGTACAGTAGTTCTACGGTAGGAGGAGAGGTGCCCTACCACACAGACGTATTCTACTACCATAATTATAAACTAGATTATCTAAATAGTCACCACTAAACGTACCCCGCCCATACACTTTTTCATGTTGAGCATCAAATTCAAGTGATTAAAATTGGCATATTAGTCACTGCACTAACACAATCCACAACCTTAGGTCACTACTCTGCACTATAACACATCCACATATTGACTAAACTTCATTATTATCCCTATTTTCGCTTTTGTCGTTACCCCCACTTATTATTTAACGGCTTTCGCAACTTCTACGTCAATATCAATTTTCTCCTTGGCAAATTCTACAATTTCCATAACACATGCTACATTGAGATCAAATATATCTTGTAATGGAACTATTAACCTGTGTATGCCAACCTCACGCATTTCCGCTGCCGCATGTATTATTTTATTATAAAATGCAGGAAATTCCATAGTAGGTACTAAATCCAATCGGTAACTATCTTAAGGAGTCTCCATAACTGTTCTATAGACTCCCATCCTAAATAGATTTCTGATTCTTCACAATCAGAGATGTGTATAATTTTCGTCTTGTTAATAGTTTCATACGATATCGTTTTCTAACCCATTTTAGTAGGTAGCCATGACCCTTCAGGTGTGTAGAAATAATTTGTAATTATCCCTTGATTTTTCATAAGTATGTGCCATTCCTGCTTATCAAACACCACTCCATTACTCTTAGATCCACCAAGTTTTACGACTGGTTCAAAATTTAATTGGGGTGACAGACCGATACCAACATACTTCGATTTACTTTTATTTAAAAAACACTGCACATTGATAAATAAAATATCACGACATCCACTTGAATTTATAACACTCACAATCTTCGCCTTTTCTACCGCTTGATGTAATATGTTCTCCATTACATACAATACTGGTGTCACATGTACTTCCTCTGCATTTATATCCTAATTTCCCCACTATTTCTACGGTCAGGGTTATCTGCTTCACCTTGACTGCCACACTACACGTTACTTCAGCAATCCTACCGTTTCAAGGCATTTATTCACGACGTTTCTGCAAGGTTGACGGGATATCACCAATCACTTCAATGATGTCTCCTTCACCTTTCCGGCTCCCCACATTTTCAAAGCCTGCCATTATCCACGTTCACTCCATTACAATATCCTCCATTCTCACGTTTACCACCACTCCAAGGTTATCATTTTCAAGGTTCACACGCCCTCAAGTTCGTCACAACCTCAAAGTTCCCACACTTACAATGTTCTTCAATTCTCAAGTTAACCACTTCCTCAAGGTTACAAAATGCCGACATCAATCATGTCATTCTTCAAGGTTAACTGTACATATGTTTTCACAAGGTCTTTCCTTTCTTTAAAAGTAGGGATAACTACGCAGATAGTATCGTGTTATTTCCACCAGTGTCAGTATGTCTGCTAGCCCAGTACAGAACAATTGGGATGATAGGGAGCGCTACCAACCATTATCACTTTTTTAATCTAAGTGTGCGGCCAGCATGTGACCTAATTCCCAACTGGGTGCAATTTGAAAAAAAAAGGGCTACTGCCTTCTACGGCGTTAGAAGCATTAAAGAATACATATGAAGATATGCAATGGAATACTGAATGGTTTGCCAACCTATATAAAATAATTCGCTACTTCGCCTTCATGGGTAATTTGGGATATTATTCACACACATTTGCTCTTCATACTCGTTATCATCTTGCTGGCCATATGCATTTATGCTATGGCTGCTACAAAGCATTGCAACCAAGTGAATACCGCGTTATTGACCATCATACACATATGGATAGATGGGTCGCAATTTACCACATGTCACACCAAGAATACTGTTGCTCATCATGTGGAGCGCCCCTAACAATGCTGCACGAGGTATATGAAGATGATTCATGCATACTCTGCGGAGAAGTGTATTATTTGGACAACTAATTTTTTTTATAATGTATATATATATATATATATATATATATATATATATATATATATATATATATATATATATTGTATATAATAAATTATTTCCTGTTAGTATCTTACTGTGTTCTACGGTGAGAAGATGTGTGACGTGACACCCACCTTTTATTATCCTCAGTATTATAATTGTTTAGATAAACGTTTACTTACATATCGAACATGGTTTGGAGTTCACTCACCTACATCGCTTGCAGCAGCAGGGTTCATTTCCATATCTTCAGACGATACGGTTGAATGGTTCATGTGTGGAGTTCGAAAAAATTTTTATTCGCATTTTTCCATTTCGTGTAAAAATAGCTATCAAAAGTCTCCGTTATAACTTTTTCGTATTTTGAATATTAAAATATATATAGCCGATTGAAAATTTGGACAATTTTTAGTTATTTTCAGATATCTCAGAAAGTTGGCAAAAATGTTGAATTTTCTTATCGGTATTTGAATTATCATGTAATTCTGCCCAACTTTGTGAATTTAACTGACTCTGTATCTTTTATAATAACAAAGATAGCATAGAACGTGGGTAGATTCTAGACACCCTTTATGTATATATATATATATATATATATATATATATATATATATATATATATATATATATATACACACACACACACACACACACACACACACACAAACAAACTAAAAGCGCTGATGCCATACATGCGTCTTTTGAGTAGGGTAGTATCAATGACACATTTAATTGCTACTGTCAACGAGAATTGAAAATCAGTGCGCGACACAATACTCATGTGTTCCACTGAAGAAAAAATACAGATTATTAAGTGGTATTGTTCAGGAAGCACTGCACAAAAATAATGGGCAGGTTTGCTTTTTCTTTTGAAGACAGGCCAATTCCATCAGAAAGTGCGATTATGCGTACTGTTTGTAAATTTTAAAGAGGTGGATGTTTAAATAATTGTAGAAAATGCAGTAGCATTGATGGTAATGAAGGTGAGCATACTGGTCGTAACTTAAACGAAGAGCGAGAGCTCCAAGAAATTGTGGTGTGTGTAGTAGAAACTAATTTCCCGTCCAATAGTACAAACATTTCTGAAAAAATGAATATTGAACCAAGAACAGTCCGCAATATCTTGAAAAGGAATAAATACCGTTGCTATAAGTTGCAAACTACACAAGAAATTTTTACAGAAGATCGTCAAAAGCGTATAGAATTTTGTGAAGATGTGATTCATCGGGCTAATGAAAACGAAAGATTTATTGAAAATATTTTGTTTACCGATGAGTGTTCTTTTAACGTACAATCCGTTTGTCGCTGTTGGTTACTCTCGGGAAAACATATACATTAGTATTCCTTACCGGAAACAATACCCCCAAAAAGTTAATGTTCGGGCAGGAATTTTAGGCAATTCCATAATTGCTTCATTTTTTATCAACGGAAACTTGAATTCGGAAAATATTTAGCACTGTTGAGAAACTAGATAGCTCCAGCTATTCAACGCCTCAATATAAATTTTGATGACGTTTGGTATCAAGGAGATGGTTGTCCTGCTCATACTGCAATAAGAGTACAACAGTTTTTGGAAACTACGTTCCCTAACCGTATTATTAGTGGAAAAGGTACTATTAAATATCCTCCTCGCTCACCTGATATCGCGCCGAACGACTTTTTTGTTTGGTGATACGTATCCCAGCGAATTTATGGGCACAGGCATTAACGTGCTAACAATTTGGACGAACTTTGTGTCAAAATTACAGACTCTTTAAACAGCATCACTCAAGAAATGTTGGAAAACACCCGAACTGAGTTTTATCACAGATTGGGTTACTGCCTTGTGCGAGGTGGAGGTGAAAATCGTATAAAGTTGAGTTGTGAAAAAAGTGTATTCTGTTAATTTTTAGAAATAGTTGTCTTTTCAATAAGAATTATAATGCTAAAGTTAAACCTTAAACTTAAGTTATACTATCCATGTAAATGTTAATGTTCTTGTTTGTAGCTCTCGTAAGTTTCTTCTTGATTCTTTTACGAGTAGTAATCGAACCATGTCATAAATTCGCGATTACACTTAACTTCGATGTTTGAGGTATTATTATTTAATGTTTAAGTGTAAAGTATTTACTTAATAGTTTCAAAGAACACGCAACTTTTCAATATCATCTTAATTCGTTTGGTTTCGTTAGAAATGTTGAAGCTAGATTGAAGGAGACGTAAGTGGTTCATATTTTGTGCCTACATGCAAATATGTACAAATGGCAACATCGGTAAGGTTATGTCTCTCTCACACTCATATAATGCTTGTTGGGTTTCTTTCTGGCTTATTATAAGCCAGACCCGCAATCATGTTTTCCATACCATATATATATATATATATATATATATATATATATATATATATATATATATATATATATATATACAGCTTTTCGTAGTCTGTAGTCTGTACATTTATTAAAGTTAAGTGCCTAGGATGCTTTGGAGTATTCATTTAATTCATCATATTCCAGTCTGACAAAACGACACTTTTTAGATACAATTCATTCAATACATGTCACACTACTAATTAAAATTCTTAGCTTTTGGGTTTTTATTCGTGTAATTTTCTCTTTATGTTTAGGTACATAAAATTTATACGTTTCGCTAGCAACTACAGTTATCGTCCTTGGTATATGGTAATATCTGTAAGAATTACTTGTGATGTTAGAACAAATTTATGAAATATGAAGAAGATGAAAACACAAACTTAAATCTGTTCTAACCTCTTACAATTATTAAAGGTATAAACCACTTACTGAGGACGATAACTGTAGTTGATATCGAAACGTATAGATTTACATAGAATATAAACATAAAATACACCATTTAAAAAACTAAAAGCTAAGTATTTTATTTATGTATAATAATAGTGAAAGTTTACATTTTCATAAACTAGTTCTCTTAACATGTATAATACAAGTGATGGCCTGGACAACTTTGCTACCCTTATTATTAACGCTCTGATTTCTGTATTTTAAAATGTTTCACAAAATTAAACCCAATATTTTGTACCTAGCTCATAACTGAATTACCGCAAAATTCATTTAGGTACAATAGATTGTTACTGATATACTGAAGTAATCAAAATATGTTAAACTCGACCAAGTTTTTGATCAATTCTAAATTGCACCAGAAGCCCGTACCTAATAACGTTTCAATCAAATGCATCACAACATATTCACCGTCAAGTTTAAATTTACCATTAACAAAATTTGGTTGGTAATAATATATTTGGTTGAATGACTTTACAAAGTGGTGAATTAATACTGTATATTGCATACATACATGCAACTAAGCGAACCCATTAGAATCGTCTGTTAACTTTAGCACTCTTGTCTCTCTGTCTAATTATATGCAGTTTGTATCAGGACACGACAAAACAGGAGTAAGCTCTTACACATGTTTTGTTAAGTAAGCATTGAAGCGTAGTGGACTTATAACAAGCGTATCGAAGCGAAATTGTCAGACTTGTAATGTTAATACATTGTTTGTGATGATTCAAGTTTCCATTAGTGAAATGTAACGATATCAAACTTCGAACATTAGAAATCGAAGTGTCGGTCATTATCATAAAAGCACAAATGTTTTGCAACATGCTATCTAACAAATCGGTTTATCTTTTTGTACAATAAGAACGTCTTTTGGGCTAAGTAAATTGAGAAATTTATACCGATAAGAAGTAAACACATGCCTCACAATAAAAAAAAAAGGCAATTTCCTCGTTTCTTGCCCAAGGACATTAACATAAGCGAGGAAACTATTCCTTCTTTAATTAGATTGCATAATAAGAAAACAGGAAGCTGCAACAAGAACCTTAGTATATTAAGATACGCCTTGAAACTCCTAAATCTTAAAACTATCTCGACGTAGAATTTGCTGTTAGCGATCCGAACGTAAATAAAGACGTCATCTGCAAAACTTGATTATATGTGCATATATAATGAATGTGGTTATTAAAGTTACATTATTGACTGTTAATTAATTTCAAACCGTAGTGTACTCGCATGTAAAAGGGAGAAGTATTCACATTGTTGAATATATACATAAAGAAATAGCACGTGCGCAAATATATAGTCTTGTCGTGAAGGAATAGATTTTTTCGATACCGCGCAAGATATGAGATTTTTTCCGAGAATTTAATTGTTCCCAAGAGACTGATAAAATAGGTTTTGAGAAGTTATGGCAGAAGAATGTAACATTTGAAGAGCTTATATTAACACTGGCCGTTTTCTGTATAATAAGATTTTAGTTTCGCGTAAGGTAATAAAATATTTAGTGTCGCTACAAATAAGTAGTTTCGCTAAAATCGTTTGTAGTATGTTATCGGACGTTCATAAAATAGTAACTTCAGAATTGTATATTTTGTAATCTTATGAAGTTGAATACATAGCTAATTATTTTTTTGTGTGGATAGTGTTATGCTACCACGGTAACAGACAAAGAGAAAAACAATTAGTCGTCTATTTAAAATGTTTCCCATGTTTAAGCATTCTGTTACGTCGATTGAAATGATATAATATATATATATATATATATATATATATATATATATATATATATATATATATATATATATATATATATATATATATATATATATATATATATATATATATATTCTTAATATTTGAATAAACACGATCTTCTTCATCATGTGTCACCGGTGGGTAAATTTTAAGGATCATACCGTAGATAGTTTGCTTTGTTCTATTTTCTTTTTTGAATTTCGAATTTAAAAGTTTAAATTTTTGCGAGCTTTCATTTGATCACCTTTTTTTTTGGGTTTGAAGACATTTATAAATAGAACTTTTATTTATAAAATTACGTTTTTCTCACAGGTCTCTACTTGCGTTACAATTAGAGTAGTGTTAGAAGAGTTTTTTTTTTAAATAGGTATTCTCGTTATTTTAAGATTTGGGAGTGTAGTTAGTTGAAAGAGAGAAATTACGTTTTTTTAAGAATATAAAAATTGACGTATTGTATACCATGAAATCTGTCAGTTGAAATTGTAATTGTATCAATTTTCAAAGGTTTGAAATTAAAAACTATTTTGTTCCTGATAACGTCCACGCGTAAAATCGTTCGATGTTGTGCCATAAATATTTCTGAAAAAAACTTTTGCTAAGTTTTTTCATTGTGGAATGGGAAGGATTTATTTGAGCTACGATAAGTACTAAAAAAAAATCATTTAGTGTTGGTTGCTGGGAAACTTACTTTGCAGTTTGCAGTATGAAGTAATTTCTTTCTCTCGATTATTTTTGTATGTGAGAATCGTTTTTACCACGCTTAAAATTCAAGCGATTCTTTTAAGGCTAATTTAGATCTATGTAATTGGGAATGGGACAGATTTGAAAATGGAGAGATGCTTAAGTCAGTCTATCCACTATGTAAGGCGAGGCCTCGTTTGTTTTCGCTCATCGCAAAATATGCGAATGGGGTAGTTACGGAGTTTGGACAAGTTATTGCATACCGGGGGTGTATCGAACTACCATGGAGTAATTAACCTCCGTTTCCATCAAATCAGATAATACGTAGGTTCACCACATCCCTGAGTTATTTTCTGTTGTGTATCGTTTCTCTACAACGACAGGTTTTGGACATGGAAGGGGTTTTCGTGTTTTCTTAACTGCTTAGCCTCTGTTCTGTGGACTTGCGTCACGTATATTGTTTGTGCGGTTTAATTCAACGAGTTCCTGTTGAAGCGGTAGTTTCACGTATATCATGCACTTGAAATAAATGAAATACAAACTTGCTGTAAATAGTGCCGCTTTAATTAAGTGTAGAGTAAATTAATTAACGTTTTGATTTTACTTCTGCAACTGGGACATCACTCATCCTTAATCTTCCTTATCTTGGAAGGTGAGCTACAGACCCTGTTCTTTCAAATTTGCTAATCAAATTACGGTACGCCTTCATTTGGCACGGCCCTGCTCTCAAACCCATTTTTGTACGAAATCTTTGAAATCCTGCAGTGCAATTTTTATCGCATTCATAATTATATTGCACTAAACCAATTCTTGTTTGCAGATCCATGCTCAAATCGTTACAATTTAAGTTGACGCGAGTTTTATTTTCAGCACAGTTCTCTAAATTGCAATACTTTCGTTTGACACTTGTATCAATAGTTACGACAATTGCTTTGTTTTCCATAGATACACTATAATCCCATTACGTAAGCAACTAGATTTCATATTCTTTTTTTTTTATTAATTTGATTCGTTAAAAATATATATTAAGTTAAAACATATCCCTTACTTTACATAACCCCATGCATAAAAATATACAGGGTGTCCTATTAAAAAAAAACAAGTTTAGTGTGGTTCTCGAAAATAGGCCATCCTGTATATACAAAAATATTTTTACAAGATACTCCTCGTTGTCGACTGCATTAATCTGTTATATGTATATGATATATATATATATATATATATATATATATATATATATATATATATATGTATATATACACGGTGTACAGAAAATAGTGGAAAAACCACATGTGGCGATCTCCCTTGGACTATTTTGAGTAAAAAATCCTAATACAAGAATTCCGTACATGGCTTCAGAGTCCATCAGGAGCAATACAAGAAATGTGTACATACAGAATCACACAGGTATTATGTAGTAATGTGTAACTAAGTAAAACGCAAACAAACCGGAATGTCAAATTCACGATATTAATTATTAAAGTATAGCTATCTCTTTCGAGCATTCCCTGGAATTTGACTGACTCAAGGTCATGTGTTAATTCTTACAAGTTATTACAATTAGTTGAAAAAAAAGTTCAAGGTTACCTGCAGGGGAATTCCTAGACATCAATTTTCAAGGTGAGACAGATTGTTGTCTATGCTAACCATGTCTCAAGGTAATGCACCGCTGGAACTTCATTGATCGGGTCAAAGTTCCTTGACTTTTCAAAGTCATCGTGAAATTTCAAGTTCACGCCCCCCAGCAAATCTTGGAATCAAAGTCCATTGGCATTTTCAAGGTCATCGAGAAATTTCAAGGTCACCAAGCATTTCTTGAAATTCAGCAGAATCAGGGCCATATGTTAATTCATAGAAGTATTTACAATTCAAATATATAAATCAATGGCTAAATTGGATCAGAATTTAGCCACCATTTAAATTTCAAAGTTACACCTAAAAATAGAATTTTCAAGGTCAAGCTAGCGATAGATCAAGGTTAAATGGTTCCTGTATTGGCTAAATAATCTTCAAGGCCAAATGGCTTTGCGTGAGTGAATACCAAGTCACCTGTAGTTCCTATCTACCTCAACCATTTGCTTTAAATGTCAAGGTCACAATTCTGAAAAACCTAAAAATTGAATTTTCGAGGTCAAATGTGATAAAGTCAAGCTATTCAAGGTTAAACTGTTTTTTTACTGGGTTTGTGTGTGTGCGTGTCTGCATGCCCATGTATCTGGCATCAAGGTCAAAGAAGTCGTAGGTTGATTCTAGACCACATTATACGAATTTGTGAAGGTCGGGCTGTTCAAGACCACGTGTTAATTCCTAGAAATCAATGGCCACCTGATCTTATTCGATAGTAATACGAGGGTGATACTAAATCAAATCTTGGCGGAAAATTTTCACCAAGCAATTCCTAGAATTTGACCAACGCTTCAAGATCAAAGTCTATTCTTAGAATTGTCATTGAAGGTGCGAGTGATCTTTGAGGGAAGTTGTCAAGGTCACCAAACAATTCTTGGATTTTGACTGAGTCAAGGTCATGTGTTAATTCAGTTATTGCAATTCTAGGAAATCAATTTTCAAGGTTGCCTGCAGGGGTATTCTTAGAAACCAAGCCCTAACCTATAAGCATTCCTAATCAATGACTTTTGTCTTAGAAGTTATTACAATTCCTAGAAATCAATTTTCAAGGCCAGGGGTATTTAACAGATTGTTGCCTATGCTAAAAGCAGGTTCACGGCTAAATTGAGTCAAGGTCAAAATTTATTAGTATGGTATTTTTAAGGCCACCTATAGGAGAAATTCTTCGAAATCTAAACGGTTCGTGGAATAGGAGTTTGTTGAAGAAAGGTTGTTGTCTATGCTAAAAGGTAGGTCAAGGTTAAATGGTTGCTGTATTGGTTTTATTCAAGGTCAAATAGCAAAATAATCATAACTTTTCGCGGGCCCCTGACCATTTGAATTTCAAGGTTACACCTTTGGGAACACTAAAAATAAATTTTCCAAGGTCAAAGGTAATAAATTTTTCTTATATAAACCGCAGTGTGCTGAGATCAGTCGGTTAGTAACTTGTAATTGTTAAACATGGAATTAGCAGGGTTAAACCAAAGCACCTACAAAAATGTATGTGACCTGGAGATATCGAAAAAATATCAAGTTATTAATGACAGCAATTAATACGAATTATGGTGAACGCATGGTGTTGGAAGCGGAGGAGTTTGAATGTGAATTACCTTAGTGGTTTTACGAGTAATTCAAAGAATAAAATCGAATTGAACAATTTAAAACGCTGCTAAATACAAAGGATGTGTTCATGAGTAGTCTGGGTGCAGTCGGAAAAACAAACATAACATTTTGTAATAGCAGTGTCCCAAACCGTATGTAAACATGATTTAACTAGAATCATTTCATATCTATCGTTGAAACAGGAAAAATGAGCCTCATTGAAATTTGACATAATATACAGGGTGTTCGCGTCAAAGGGAAACTTATGCATCGAATTGCGCGGTTTAATTAAAGTGCACATGTGTTAAGGACATTCAAGATGTTATAAATGCTAATTATAATATTAATTCACATAACACTGTACGGAAATATTGTATTATCGTCCTGCTTATTTAATGTATAGCATTTACTAAAAATAAAGAAATACTATTTGTGCTCGCAATTTAGGTATGAAGACCCCACCCTACCCATCTAGATCAAATTTTAGCATTCCTTGGAGGTTACATTCTTAGAAATAGCGTTCCTGTTGCTCAACTCTAACAATCGAATCATTTCGTAGAAACAGGAAGAAGGATGGGGTTGTTGTCTATGCTAAATATCAAGGTTCTTGCATTGACTAAATTGCTTGTAATAATAATAAAAATGTTATGCTTACGTGGGTTCATACTACTGTCCTACCGCCAGGATGAGGTAGTTTCCCCGAGAACCCGATCCGGTTCCCAAAGACAGATAGCCGTTTCCCAAAACAAGGGAGCCATTTCCCAAGACAAGGATCTGTTACCTAACACTGGTAACCGTTCCCCCAACAAGTCAAATAGCTCATTAATCGTAGCTGAGGCTACATTGAACTAGGCTGTGCAAGGTCAAAACCATAGTACATATCTTAGAAATCCATTTTCAAAGTTTATCTTAGAAATATAAACATTGAATCAGCTCGTGAGGGGTATCATAGTAGATTTCTACGAAATATATGTTCGAAGTTATTGCTCGACAGGGCATCTTATTCTTAGAAATCTAAACACAGAATCAGTTCATGTTCGTGTTTGTTGTTGTTTATTCTAAATAGTAGGTCAAGGTTAAGTGGTTCTTGTATTGGCTAAATTGAGTCAAGGTCAACTTTTGTTGGTATCTTAGCACAATTCCTAGAAATCTGAAAGTTGATCAAGGTACTGGTAGGGGTACTTTTTATATTATAGAAAAGGCTGGACTAATCCGCTTATTTCACCTACTTTAGGGGGTATTTTTTATATTTCAAGGTACTGATAGGGTAGTTCTATATTATGGAATAATCTGAATAATCCCCTTAAGTCACCTACTTTTAGGGATAAAGGGTAGCTTTTCTAATTTGATATATGTGGTAGATACTAGAATAAATCGACGGGGGGTTATCGTGCAGGGGTGGTTTTTGAAAAAGCTGGACCAGAATGGTAAATTCTGGTTCGTTTTCGAGCCCACCCATATATAAACATGCTTTAACTAGAATAATGTTACAGAACTGGAACAAAGAGTGTGCAAAAGAATTAAGTGTACACTTATATCTATTAGGTTTAAGGAATGGTATTGTATAATTAAAAAATAAAGACTTTAAGTATTATGAATATGGTGTTCTTTTAAGTTAAAGAGACGTAGAGTTTAATACAAAACAGTAAATAACTTCAATAAGCTTCTATTAATTAATGTAGTACTGGTTGCTTGGTATTGCTCGACTATCCTCGTGCAATCAACCCATCAGGGTTAAACGGTTCTTTATTGGGTCTGCGTTTTTCACGTTTGGGCGCGGCTCTAATGAACTTTTTGACACAGGTAAACATCTAATCATTAGGTTTATATTAGAACAGAATACTACTGTCCTAACCAAGATCTGTATCAGGATGAGGTAGTTTCCCAGAGAACAGGATCTTTCCCAAAACAGGGCTCCGTTCCCCAAATACAGATAACCGTTTCCCAAAATCAGGTATCCGTTTCTGAAGTACAGATAGCCGTTTCGCAGATCGTTCAGCTAACCGGACGCAGAATCTTGCTTGTGCGTGGGATTTTATCTGATATCAACCATCTTCTTCCAGATAGGAAGGTAATACATATCTATTTATGTACTTTAAGCCGTCGAAACACTGAACTAGGAAGTAAGGTTTGATAGGAATTAGTTGTAGGAAAGGGAAATTTTATGTAAAGATTTTCAGGATCATTACAAAGTGTACCCTTTTTATCTGAAAAACATCAAGGTTTCGTATTTTAATTAAAAAAATATCATTTTAGTATATTGGCATAGAAGTCAAGGATTAAAAGGTTGTACTGCCCCTCGCATTCTTAAGCTAAAACCAATGCATGCTCTCGTTAAAACAACTAATGTAATCCCCCGTAAGGAAATAGAACCCCTTTCCCAAGCCTACGTACGTTGGAACTGGAAAAAGTGGCTTCAAAGAAGCGAAATTGGACTATACACAACGTATAAAAAAGAGTATCAGATTTATTGGAAAAGAACAAACAATGACAAAGTTTAATAAATTGCGTTATATATTAGAAAATATGGACTCGTTGTATATATCTAATTATTGGTTAGAAGGGAATTGGAGGAACAATGTATAGATTTAAATTGGATGTACTAAAACAAAAGAAATAATTGTGCGTGTAAAGTTGTAATGTTTCCGTTAATTAAATAACATTTATAAAAAATGTAGTTACTTATTTGTTTGTGTAAAAATGTTGTAAATCTGCAGTACATCCGAGGGATCTTTGGGATTACGTAATCGTGAAATGGCTGACTAAACCACCTACGTTTCAAGTTTTAAGTAATCTTATAAAGAACGCACGAATGGATAGAACATAAATACGGAAGTCTTTGCACGTACTCGAAATACGTTTGTAAAATACCTTATACCGTAGAAAAAGAGAGAAATAGCTTAATCCCTACGCTGTTCAACGTACAACGTTAGTCAAATTCCGAAACCTAACTTAACCTCACATTCTATCTGTACGAGTTATTAACGCTGGTGATTTATTTCGTCTTTTTTAAATATTATAGTAATCTGTTTGCTAACATTATTGCATTTCATCGCAAGTATAGAACTTAGAATTATTTGGGAATAGGCGTATTAACCTTTAAACCATTCATTACTAATTTTTTTTTCTCTAGTTGTCGAGATGCCGGAGAAACGTTTAAACTCGCAATCACAAGAACTTGTGATTAAACTAATAGATTACTTTAATCGAGAAAAAGCAAACCAATGCCCATTAATTCCGTTTACTGCTGTTTCTGAAGTTAATAAAGTAACTTCGGCTTTAATATTGTCTATAAAAAATTACTTTTAGAGTCATTGAAGCTTTAGGTATCTGTAAAAATGCCGTTTGCACGATAAAGCGGAGGAAAGACCTTAATTCAGTAAAGGTTTATCCGAAAACACTAAAATGGCTATTAGAAATACCTTGTACGACATGTATAAAGCAGGTAATGCATAGTTTAAAAATGCAACAATAAAATTTATACTTTTTAAAAATAGGTGACTTCTTTGAAATCAGGGAAAGCCGCTAAAAAGTCCATCGAAATTAATTGTACATCATTGAATATAGTGCTGAAAGAAAGTGGATTAAATTTCAAAAAAGACGACAACCGTAGTTGAATATCTCTGGTATGAGAACTGCATTTTTAAGAAATTATATGGCAAATATTAACAACAGCGAGTCTGTTCATCGACAGGTTGTTTTCCTTGACGAAACATGGATATTTGCTAAAGGTAACAAAACTCGATCTTGGCAAGATAGTGATATCCGAAGTGCTTGGAAAGAAAATTACGATGGTAAAAGATTTATTGCTGTACATGCCACAAACAGTAATGGTTTTATTCCCGAAGCGAGCTTACTTTTTCAATCGAAATCTGCGACGAGCGATTACCACGGTAAAATGAATGGGGAGATATTTACAAAATGGGTTCATGAAAAGTTGGTTCCGAATTTAAAACAACCATCTCTAATTGTCTTAGATAATGCATCCTATCATAGCATTTTGGTATCGAAACAACCCACATCAGCTTGGAAAAAGGACGATATTATAGCATGGTTACATGAAACTAATGTAATATTTTCCAACTGTCCTTCAAAATGCGAACTACTACAATTGGCTAAACACAATAAAAAAGAAAGTGTGCGTTATCGATGAATTGATACAACTGCCTCTTCCACCGTATCACTGCGATTTCAATGCTATCGAACTTATATGGGCTCAATGTAAAAGATACTATAACGCACATATTGGCCGTGACGGTTATGGGGACGACAAAGTATTGGCAATGTGGTCTGAAACTTTAACAATGTGTACAGCTGATGGAGGGAATGTATTCGACATACCGAAGATATCATTTGAACTTGGTACGAAAGAGAGAAACAATTGATGGTAGAAGTTTCACCTTTGGTTATCCATTTAAGTGATAATGAATCAAGTTCTGAGGATTATTGCGATTGAGATTGTTAAATTTTAACTAGTCATTATGCAAACGATTCTTACGGGAAACGTAATCGCATGGTTTGTAGCCATATTTCGGCCCGAAATAAAACAATTCAAACTTGTGTGACACAATATCGTTGTTTATCTTTTATATTTATATTTATTCTTAAGTGTGTACATATTCACAACTAGTAAAACTCAAAAACCAGGACCGGTTCTAGTGCATTGTCTTCTTATAATAGCATTGTTATTATTATTAGCTTTACTTTGGTCTCCATTAGTTGATAGATTATCTTCACAATGATTATCTAAATACAGGCTTATTCATAGATGGTTTCAAGTCACAAGTATTCCCTCTTAAAATTCTATTGTTACAATCCTTTACAATAAAAGATCTTGGATATTTAGTTCTACACACAATTTTACTGAATCCAAATATTTCCTTTACAAATCAATATACTTTGATTCAGAACAAATCTAACATCACAACGATTGGCATGTTAATCAATATATGTTTTATTTGACATTTCATAATGTATTGTTCAATTTTATTAGCTTTGACCACTATGTGACTTTAAACATTGGCTTATTCTTAAATCCTCCATATACTTGTAGTATTACATTCATTTTATTTACATTTTTACTAAAACTTAATTTGTTAAATATATTAAAAGGTAGTATGTTAACTTCTGAACCCGTATCAAGCTTAAATTTTATGTTACCACATGGTAGAAACAGTATTAATTGTTGTTACTACAGACGTATAAAAATGATCAAATTCTTCATTCGCCTTTTGATTCCTAGAGTAGAAATTGTATCTTCCGTAGATAATGTTCTTTATTGGTTTGATGTACTCTTGAAATGCTTGTATTATTTTCTTAACATCCTTCCCATAATTTTCACCCAATCTAAAGGTTACAGGGTGGCCAACTGAGAATGCGAGGTATTGTATCTGGGAAACTATCCATCGTAGAGGCTTGCGCAAAAAAAGTTTTACTAAAACGGCCAATAGAAAAACCTGGAAAATATTTTCAAGTTTCTGAAATGGCCGCTAGGGGGCGTAACTGCAATCTTGAATCTAAAAAAGTGATGTTTCAGCTATATTAACCTAATAAAAAAATAACTTATCTTTAAAGTCGAGGATAATCTGAACTTTTTTTGTTTGGCGCTTTTTGACGTATGTCTAAAAATCAAGTGGTGGGGCGTATTCAAAGGTTTCTTTAAATAACCCCCTGTATCTTCGAAACGGCTAAGCCGATTTTAACAGACCTGGGCGCCTTGAAATTAGCTATTCTTGGGCTACAAATGTTATGATATTTTAAGTTTTGTTAGTTTGATATGTCGTCGCTAGAGGGCTTTGTTCGACATTCCGACAGAAACGGTTAATTTGCGAAAAAAAATTAAATACATTGGTATGACTTCTTTTTCATGGACAAGTAGTTAAATGATGCCTAAACAAGCTCGCGATTTTTTCTGGAATTGTTTCTATTATGTAAGTTGTGGCCCTAAAAAGGGCCGATTTAAAGGAGGAAGGTTTTAATGCCCCAGTAAATGCTCGAAATGATTCAATTTCGGCTCTCGGTATGTTACGTATTGCGTTACAAATCCGGTTTTTCATATCTTCTCTAGTAATAGGTTGAGTCCGAAACACGATGTCCTTTAAGCGCCCCCATAAATAAAAATCGACGCAAGTTAATTCTGGCGATCGCGGAGGTCATGGAACCAGACTTCTTCTTCCAATCCACCGCTGTTGAAATACTGCATTAATATGCTCTCGCACATTAATAGCAAAATGTGCTGGGCAACTATCCAACTGCAAAAACAATTTTTGCCTTGTTTCCAGAAGCACATTTTCCAACAACAACGGTAATTGATTGTCCAAACAGTCAAGAAATACATTGCCATTTAGGGGTTGCTCGAAAAAATATGGCCCAATAATTCTTCCTCCTAGTATGTCACACCATACATTTAAACTCACGCAACCAATGGGGATTTTCTGCAGACCAATAATGCATATTGTGCAGATAGACTCTCCCGTCACTACTGAAGGTGGCTTCATCGGTCCAAAGAATTTTAAATAAAAATTCTCTATTTTCGCGTATCATGCCTAACATCCAATGGTGATAGTCTAACCTTCGATCAAAATCTTCCTCTTTCAAGGACTGATGCAAAACGACATGATGTGGGTGCATTTTTAAAGTAATTAAAAAAAGTTTAAACGAATACCTGTATATTTTGATGGCCATTAGAACTTACCTATGGTCCTTCAAAATATTTTGAACCGTTCTCCGTTATATGCCCAACTCAGTGGATAATGATCTTGTGCTTACATGAGGATTTCCTTCAATATAGCCCAGTACACGGTTAATATTTCCTTGTGTTCTTCAAATTCTTTGCCGTTGAAACATAGGCCGAAAGCTACCATTGGCTCGTAAGCTCGCCACTAATCGGAGAAAAACTCTTACATCGCAAGGACGCCGATTTGGATATTGAGCCGCGTAAACTCTTTTAGCTACTGCGGCATTCTGAAGACATTCAAAATAAACCTCAAGCATATCAACAGCTTCATTATTCGTAAAACGCATTTTGAAAGTACAAAAATTGCTATTGACAATTTGAGGATTATATATGTTTTGTTTAGGTATCTGTTTCCATTGCTTGCTTCTATTAATTGTATTTTTCGTATATATCCATAGTGAATATGCATTTAAACAAACAAAAAATAGGCCTTTCGTATAACTTTTAGCATTGCTTACTTGCCCGTAGTAATTTCAAAAAGGGTGATTTTGTTCTGCTGTATAAATTTACAAACATTTAAAATCGCAATTTCTAGGTAACCTATTCAGAGCCGAAATTGAAGCTGCAGTTCTGTCTACCCATAAGAGGCCTCAGCAATGCACAGAGCGATGGTCAGAATTTCGGGAATGTACAGGGGCATTAAAAACCTTCCTCCTTTAAATCGAGATGCGGTTTTTGCGAGCTTGTTTAGGCATCATTTAGCTACTTGTTCATGAAAAAAAGTCATACCAATGCATTTAATTTTTTTGCGAAAATTAACCGTTTCTGTCGTAATGTCGAACAAAGCCGTCTAGCGATGACATGTGAAACTAACAAACTTCAAATATTATAACATTTGTAGCCCATTTGTAGCTCATTTCAACGCGCCCAAGTTTGTTTCGAAGATAGAGGGGGTTATTTAAGGAAACCTTTGCATACCCCCAACCACGTTATTTTTAGACATACGTCAAAAAGTGCCACCAAAAAAAGTTCAAATTATCCTCGACTTTAAAGATAAGTTATTTTTTTATTAGGTTAATATAGCAGAATTCACAGAAACATCACTTTTTTAGATTCAAGATTGCAGTTACGCCCTCTAGCGGCCATTTCAGAAACTTGAAAATATTTTCCAGATTTTTGTATTGATCGTTTTAGTAATAACTTTTTTTTTGCGCAAGCCTCTACGATGGATAGTTTCCCAGATACAGCACCTCGCATTCTTAGTTGGCCACCCTGTACAACACTAATCCCTCTTCACCCCAAAAATTTAAAAGGATTGCTGCCTTCATCTGGTTTACACGACAGTTTAGTTAAAACCAGGTTTAAAAAAGTTAGGTTAAATCAATTGTTTCTTAATTTTATACCGCAATTTATCGGTATTAACCATTTAATCTTTTGGGGATCAATATATCAATATAATAGTAAAATAATACCTGACCTATCCCAATGTGCTACATCACACTATTTACCCGCATTGTTTTGTAACACAATTGCGGAACATATTTTAACTTTTTGCGTCAGTAAACTAAATCATGACAAATTATTCAGCAAATAAGTACAGTGAATCAAAAATCATTCTCATTTCTACAACTTTAAAATTAGTTAGGTTATGTACAGGTTTTGTTTACTTTTGTGAATTAATCTAGACGGTGATTTGACTAGGAATTCTTAATCTTACTTTGAATACGAATTAAGCAATTCCCAAGATGCCTCGGATGTACTGTAGTTTCTTATTGATTTAAATGATCCCTAAATTAATAAAAAATTTGATTAACTACAGATTTGTTAATTTTTATCATACTGTATGCAAATAATGTAAGCTTCCATAGACCTTGAAAGGATCTTATTTGCCTGTAAATGAAAGACAAAAAAACGTGATTGAAATTTTTATTATTTTCTATCAATATGTGGCTTTTATGCTAACTCTCTAAAATTTCTTTTATTATTATTGATTTAGCAAAATATTTTAGTAGTAGTAATTTTTGTAATTTAAAGGTGTAATTATAATTTTTGCACGATTGAGCTTTTTCGTTTATTTACCATATCTGTTTCCAAGACAGTAGGATATGTTTACTGGTTGCGAGGCCCAACTCGTCGGTAAGTATATTACTTATCGACGTCTTTTACTTACCAACGTAATAGTTATTAATGATACTAGTTCGATATGAACGTCATAATGAAACGCGTGTAAAGTTAAACCACGAGGCGTTAGCCGAGTGGTTTATTTACACAACTTTCATTATTAAGTTCATATCGCACGTGTATCATTCAAAATTTAATCTACGCCAGTGCAAATAGATTTTCTTTGCATAGATTTGATTTGTTACAATATCAGAAACGTTCATGTAAATAAAAATGCAAAATTATTAAGTTCCCATATTAGTCGATGTTACAGTAACCGCGCTTGTTGATTGTTGCAATTTTTACTTTGACAACGTCATTATTTGCGTTCAATTTTGTGCTTTACATTCAATTTAATAGAAAAAAGGATTAATATGAGTGATTCTGATTCTGAGAGTGTCCCTTCGGATATCGAAGGTATTGCGCAAAACGTCGCCAATTCCCTACTTCCCGAAAAATCAAGACAGAGGAGCAGATTTATTAATTGTTAAGAGGCATTGTGGTTGGCCCTCTAACACAGTGGCAGAAATCTATATAGAATATTCCAAAGAAAATAGCAAGGAAGTGTCCTCTAACATTTTGGGTGGAGTTTCATGCACTGATGGCTCTTCAACAAGTTTAAGCACTCGGGAAAGAAATTTCTTTCTACAAATTCAGCTCATTTGTCTTCTGAATTTAACAAATTGTACAGACCTTATAATTAATGTTTACATTAAATAAATGTTAGTATACATTAAATAAATGTTAGTAAAGATTTTATAATGAATAATAATAAGTAAAAGTAGTAACTAACTTTCTTTTTGTCTGTTTTTTATTTTATTATGAGTTCATAATGGCACTGGGTGCTATTATGGCCATTTGATTTTGCGTTTATTTAGTAGAAATTAAAAATTTCAATTGTGGTAAATTTAATACAATCGTGCAAAAATAGTATGATGATCACGAACATTAAGGGTTGTACCGGTCTCCGGCCAAATTCCAAACATGGCCGTCGACCAGTATGCGTCCCTCACTGTTCTTGATACTCAATATACTATATTTACTACATATATTATAATAAATGTTTAATTGTCATTATGCTTTATTTATCGTAAAATATCTCTAAAAATTCCAAAATGAAGGCATTGCATTGTTCTCTTGATAATGTCGATGAACTTAAGTACCTATGCACAAAATCAGCTGCATGAGAAAAGCTGATTAAACGAATTCATTCTAAAGTTATTTCTATACAGTATTAAACAGTAATCTTTTAATGTAAATAAAAAAAACTTTCTATAAGTTTTAATTTGGTAATTAAAGGAGAGTGTGGGGTAATATGTACGTATTTTATACTATCGTTTTTATATTTAATATAAACAGCAGGTGAAAAGCTTAATTGTTAAATTTTCATTGAAATCAGTACATTTTTGAAATACCTTTTATGAGAGCATATTGTATTTTTTCATTATAACTGGAGTGATATTATGCTAAATCAATAATAATAAAAGAATTTTTAGAGAGTTAACTTAAATGCCATTTATTGGCATAAAATAATAAAAATTTCAATCACGTTTCTTTGCCTTTCATTTACAGTCAAATTAGATTTTTTCGAGGTCTATGGAACTGTACATTATCTACATACAGTATGATCAAAAACCAACAAATCTGTAACTAAATCGAATTTTCTATTAACTTAGGGATCATTTAAATAAAAAAGAAACTAGATTTACAACACTTTTACACAAACAAATAGGTAACTAAATTTTTTATAAATGTTATTTAATTTGTAACAAACTGTTTACGTTTGTTAATCAAATCTACGTTTATTTAGACAACATAACATGCATTGCGTGCAGCGTGTGTTGCATATCATAGTTGCACAAAAACATGCATTTAATTATTGTAAAAATAAACGTACGCATGCTGTTAGCACATTGATTCACATGTGCATGCGCAAAAAATACTGTAGCGATTCTTTGTTGATGATATTTTTAAGGTGGATGTAGGCATCCATTGTGGCTTTGTTAAATTTTTTAATAAGTGCTGTATAATTATACGGTAAGTTTACTTGGAAAGCTAATATACAAAAGTTTGAGACGTTTGCTTTTTCAGACACTTTTTTTTATTTACTTCTACTTTACGTTTTACTTTATTTTATTAAACCGCATAATTACGTAACCAATTGCATTTTACCATTAGTTGCTTTACGATGTAATTGCGTTCAACCAATAATGACGCAATAACCTTTGTTTCTATGAAGTGGAATTTTAATATCAGTATAACCAGTAAAGAAATTTATACATTTGGGAATTTTTATGAATCCGAATCCAGTTTTATTCCATCTTCCAAGTAAAATTTACAAGCGCTGAGTCAGCAAGTCGCCATTTCGGAGCCTACAGAAGTTCTGCATAATCAAAATAATGTATTATGTTTCTATTAATAATTCCATAAGTTAGTTTTGCTTTAGGATATTTTCAGTTACAATCAAAATTAAGGTAATAAATAAAGCTTGTTATTGTTAGTTTTTTTAACTTTATTGTATTCATAGTTTACTTGTTTTTCTATAAAACGGTTGGCGCCCTTTTATTTAATAATTTAGTTTCAGGTTGAAGCAACATCAATTTGTAAAGCAAACATATATATATATATATATATATATATATATATATATATATATATATATATCACATTCACATTTTCTTGAAGCAACATCTGATAATATTTATGAACCAGGCCTATCTTAATCTCCAACTGAGCAAAAGACACAAAACCTCCTGGGTTATAACCAAACCTTTATCAGCTAAAATTGTAGCTTTAGGATGCATGGTTATACCGGCTTCCAGACGTGGGGCATCGATTTGCAATCTACTGAAGGTTGTTGCTTCTCGACTTACCTATTGTGTTGATATTTAATTAATTAAATTTACAATTATCTTTGTGCATGTTAATGCTGTACATGTCAGATATCTTCGCTTATGTTTGTTGCAATTCCGAACTTTGATGACAACCATATAAGGGTACTGTAATATTTTGTATTTACGATTATTGTAATCTTATTTGTATGTCATATATTACTATGTCGAGTTATATAGTAGATGGTATGAGTTATTAATGGAACTGAGATACCGCAATATTGTCGGGGCTGAAAATTTATCGGTTGATGAAAAGCGCACATTATTACGACGTAAACTAAATTTAGAAAAAGTCGATTTAAAATTATTTGATTCTTATACGAAAGTTGAAATAAACCAAAATGAAGAATTAGCTTGTTTAAAAGAAAAACTTACTCATATTCAATCTTTAATAAATTTGTATAAAGTTAATTCGACGAAAAATGAATATCTCAAACTACATACCAGTCTTTTACACATCTTGAAGCGATTAAATTATACAGTGTTTGACGATGAACATGTGAACTTACGTGATCAATTACTTTCACTATATAATGATAATATAGAATTAATCGAATCAATTAATGATAATTTAGAATTAAGTAATGACTCACAATATCTTGATAATTGAAACATTTCAATGTCAAATAATGAACCGATTAATACTGCAGTAAATATTACACCTGAAGGTTTTTCAAATTTAATTAAGAACTTAAATATTTCTAGAAATTCTGCTCCTGTTTACAAATTAAATCTAAAATTTAATGGTAGTGAAAATAAAGTTTCTTTCATTTATACAAAGATGTGAATAATTAATGCTTGCTCGTAATATTTCGAAGACAGATATGTTACTATCTGGAATCGGTCTATTTTCTGGATGGAGCCATTAAGTCTCAACTAAATTCATGGGATGAGTTTATTCATAAATTAAAAAGCGACTTTTTACCCGAAGGACATGATGAAGTTTTGTTAAATGAAATTAAAAACAGCAAACAGACTCTTGATGAAATTCCAACCATCCTTATTTCTGAAACAATCAATTTATTTGCTCAATTAGACGTTCCTACTGCGGATTCTGAGCAACTTAAAATTATTATGAAAAATTTACAGCCTTGGTATGCAACACAATTGGCTCTTGTCAATGTTACCAATATCTTTTAAATTACAAAACTCTAAATTCAAATACAATTCAAATTCAGATTTTAAAAACAACCTGAAAAAATCAAAATCTTTTACTTCGAATCAAAACAATTAACCTAAAACTAATTTTACTGATGCTCGACCAAAAATTACTAATTCAACTTTTAAAAATTCTAAAAGCAATACGTCAAAACCAACGACGACTTGTTTCAAATGTAAACAATTGGGACATATTTATCACACCTGGGATAACGATGATAATATTACCTTTTATTACAAATATGGTCATTCCGACGTGACTTTTGCTAGTTGCCCAAAGTGCAAATTTCCAAAAACCGTTTAAATGGGAATTATTCCGTTAATCGACACGTTCTTAACAATTTTACAGTGACTGACAAACACGTTTGGAAAGAATGGTTAATTAAAGTAAAACATTAATTCAACATTTGATGAAAAAAAAATGATATTAGACATTTTATTAATGTTAAAATTTTGTCGCTCCATTAGACAGTGGAGCTAATGTTACAATCCTAGGTAAGCCGGCAATTTTTTTAATTAACAAATATGATTTGAAATTAAATAGGAATTCACCATTCTCATCACTAATTGTTGCCGATAGTTCTTTACAATCCATTTGGTAAGTATTGATATTACTCTCACTATTACTAATATTACAAAACCAATTTCAGTTATTGTTTCTGAAACTGTTACCACTGCACTTACTTTGGGAATGGACTTTTGTCAATTATTTGAAATTAAAGCTCATTTTGGTAAAAATTCTTTTGTTGCAAATTCAGCAGAGACAAATTTTTCAATGATTAAAAGTATCGAGGATCTTAATACCAATCAAATTACTGAATTGAACCAAGTTATTGACCTTTTCAAAACTTTGGCAAACTCAAAATTGGGTAAAGCCAATAAAATTTTTCTTAATATTAATACTGGTGATGCCATACCAATTAACCCAAGATATTATCCTTTATCTCCCGCTATGTTGGAACATGCAAATAAAGAAATCGACGAAACGTTAGATCAAGGAATTATTAAACCCAGTTCTTCCCCGTGGAATTCTCCAATGGTTCTAGTTCGAAAGAAAACAGATCGAAAAATGGTAATACTGTTTTACTAGTTGTTTGCGATTGGTTTACCAAATTTGCTCTGATTCACCCAATGCGCAGGGCTACTGCTAAAGGAATTTGCCAATATGTTGAAAATTATGTGTTTCTAGTTTTCAGTGTACCACAAATTTGTATGGTTGACAGCGACCCTTAATTTAAGAATGCATTGTTGATTGGTCGTGGTATTCGTAACGCTGTTCATGAATCTACTAAATTTTCACCTTCTTTTTTGACGTTTGGTCGAACCGTTCCGATTACTGGAGATTTTTATGGTCGATTAAAAGATTTTAAAGAGTATGATTTAGCAATTAACGACCATGAACAGTTGGTTCAAGATTTAAATGAACTTTCGCCGATTTTTAAGAATCTAAAACAAAATTTACAGCGTCGTTTTTTTTACGATACTGAAAGGTAGTAGCCATTTTTCGCTCTGTTAAATATTTTTTATTAAAAATGCTACAAATTTTATGGCGAGTTTATTTAAAATTATTTTACAGTGTTTGAGATGCTTGCTTTTCAGGCACTTTTTTTATTTTTACTTTAACTTCACCTTTACTGTTACCTTTCAGATGTTTATACACATCTACGCAATTAATTATTTTACCGTTAATCCAACTTACGGTATTAGAACTATTAATCAAGGGTGAGGTAATCACCTTCGTTAATGGCAAATGGAATTCTGAAACCCTTTAGTCCTGCAAATTTATTCATTTGGGCATACAAATCCAGATTTATTTGAACCCAGAAGTAATATTACGCAACAATCTCCAAAACGCTGGCCCAGCATGCATCCATTTCATTATCTACAGTGTGACTAATAATATTAATTATTCATTAGGTTATAACGTTACTAACATTAGCATTAAGGTATTTTTCAGTTTATAATTAAATATAGGTTGTGTAATAGAATTTGTTATTGTAGAAATTTTCTTTTAACTTTATTGTATAATGATTTACTTGTTTATTCCATATTTAAAAATAACATATCTAGGTACATGTAAATATTTTCTGGTTAATAAGGCAAATCGATAATTTTATGAACCTGGCCCACTTTAATCTACGACTTAGCATAAGGCACAAAATCTTCTAGTTATTACCCAAACTGTTAGGTGCCTAAAATTTATAGCCATGGGCGTAGAAGTATACTTATAGAACTTTAAGGGTTGTACACACACATGTTTCGATAACTTGCGAATTTGGAACTAGGTTGGACTGTTGAAAGCGGCGTGTACTTTGTGTCACTTTGATACGGGTAAACGTGTGCTGGTACTGTATTTGAATGTTTGGAGTATTCTGGTATGTCAGGTTGGCGGAAAAAGAGGATCAGATTGATTTGGTATCTGACTCGAAAGAGGTTTGCGATGGTTTTTTTTATAGGGGCCGGTGGAAGGAGAATATTTTGCAAATTGGATTAGCAGGAATTAGAAATGGAGGGACTGATAAGCAATTGACGGAATTTAGGCATGTATGAATACAATTGCGTGTATTAATAGGAAGTAATTAAGTAAAGTTAATTATAATGTTTGGGATAAGGATCTAGATCTAGAAGCAAATGTAAACAAAGCGAAGGTAATGATGTAGAGAAAAGGAGTCGGAAAAGAAAAAGAGGAGTTGAAATGGAGGAGTAGAAGATAAAACAGGTGAAGGAATTCACATACTTGGGATGAGACAACAAAGATGAGGAACGTATAAAAGAACGAATGAGGAAAAGAAATAAAATAATCGGTCGAGTGTGGAGTGTGGGAGAAAGACTATTTAGGATGAACTTAAAGAAAACGAAACTATTATTTGAAAAATTAATAAACAGTGTGGTGCTGTACGAGGCGGAGGTGTGGGGATGGAAATAGTATAAAGAGGTGGCGAGACTACAGAAAGATACTGGAAGTGGGTACTGAGACTGGAAAGAGAAATACCAGGATATATCATCAGAGAGGCAGTACAAGAAGAAAAAATAAGGGTAGAGGCGGGAAATAGAGCAATAAAGTACGAGTAGGAAATGAGAAAACCAAAGGATAGGCGAAAATAAGATATGGACAAGAAAACTGGAAAGATTATTGTGAAAGAAACGGGTATGCGAAGGAAGAAGTGAGAAGATGTAGGCTGTGCGGGAGGAGATAGAGATGAAAGCGTGGAGAAGGAGAGAACAAATAAGCGGGAGGGGAGGAAAGGGATGTGGATAATGTAGACTAAGCTTTAATGTAAATAGTAGAGGTAGATGTAACATGCATACTTGCAAGATTTTGTAAAAGAAAATGAGCAAATAAAGTAATAGATTGATGGATTGAATTCAAAAATAATTTATGATTTTTTATGAATCGAAACAAACATCTTTTAATTAAATCGTTTTGATCATTTACCGGCGAATATGTGCCCCATAACACTCAAAAAATAAAAATAGTGCCAATTTCAAGCAACGAACTCTCCTAGAATGACCTTAGTTACACTCCAAGTTTATTAAATATTGATGGTTGCATTCAATCACAAACGTTAGGAAGCACCAAGTGTATGTGCGTGTTCGTGGGTCCGTTCGTTAGTGTGTCTGTGTGTCTATATGTCAGTAGGAGGGGGCCGGATGAGTCCCTGACGTCATAATCAATTAAAAGTGGTGGGGGGTAGAGTAGGTATCTGGGGTGGTGCTAGAAATGGGTTAGGGGTGGGGTCGGTTTTCTTAGGGGCGTTTTTGAACCTCTTGGCTAAATTTTAGGCTCTAATTAAGACCCTTTCGGTCGTGTTAAGAGCCTTTTTGGCGGTCTAACCTCCTGGTTAGGAGAGTTGTATGCCGCGTGAGCATTGACCTAACCTAAAATCCGTACGTTTATTGATCAAGCCTAATATTTCATGTATATTGACTTAACCTAAAAGCAAGCAACGAAGGGACAAGGAAGAGGCGAGAGTTGAGAGCTCCGTGGGAGACGAGAGAGAGAGACAGAGAGAGAGAGAGAGAGAGAGAGAGAGAGAGAGAGAGACTGGAGAGACGAGTGAGACTGGACTACAGAAAATATCATCACTAGACAGCATCGCAAACAAGCAAATCTGCTTTTAAAAATACACTACTAGGTAAAGCCACGCTCAACTTCCATTACAGAAAACATATACTAATTTAAAAATACACAATTAGATGACGTCATAAATAATCAGATCTGTTTTTAAAAATAAGTGTAATCTAATTGGAGGGATTTTTTATCATGCGCAAAGAACGTGTACATAATACCATTCGTATCCAATTAACTTTCATAAAGGTTTCACTAGTGTAGGATCGGTACTTTTTCCATATACACTAGATGTCTTTGAATAGTGAAAGGTTGTTATTGCTGTTACATAACTGGGGAATCCAGAAAATAACAACTTTAGACTAATGACTGCTGGAAGACTAACTAGATAACATCACAAACAGTCAAGTCTGCTTTTAAAAATAAGTGTAAGCTAATTGGAGGAATCTTTGTCACTCGTAAAGTACGTGAACGTCATTAATTCGAGTCCATTTAACTTTCATAAAGATTTCACTAATGTAGGACTAGTATTTTTTCGATGTACATTATATATACTTGAATAGAGAAAGGTTGTTATTACGGTTACATCACTGTTGAAATCAGAAAAGAATTATTTTATGTTAATGATGGTTGGAGGGTTCTAAGTACTTTATGTTATTTAGTTATAGGCAAGACGCCTAAAGTGTGTGTGTTGTAAGCAGCTATTTGCCCTGTCAAGATGTTCTTCCAATACATATATCGACAGCAACCTTGGTAAGTGCTCGCTTTTTATTTTAACTCTTACCCTGATTTCATTTATTTTATTTAATTGCTAGAGGCCTGATTTCAAGTTTGGTTATGTTTGCAGTTGTATAGGTATTTTTACCAGTTTAACTGTAAAACGTATTTTTATCACTGTATGCAAAACTGGACAATAGTGTACACGTTAATTTGTAGGATATTATTTTATTATGGTTGTCTAATGACAATGATGTGCATGATTAAAATAAAACAGCGTCCTATAGCTGCCTAATGAATTGAAATCGGTGTTAGCTTCAAAACGCTTGTGTATTATCAAAATTGTAAATTGCCGTAGGAAATTGAAATCGATGTTATTTTCAAAACGTTTATGTATTATCCAAATTGTAAATAAAGGTCAGCTTGTTTATTTACCACGGGGTATTTGGCCTTTTTCAAAACGGAATAGTGCATTCAAGATTATTTATAAAACTAGGACCATTTTTATCAGAGGCATTTCCGAATTTGCGTGACATTATTATTATTATTATGGGTGTCTAATGATAATGATACGCGTTGTGTAAAATAAAACAGTCCTATAGTTGCCTTACGGAACGAAATCGGTATTTGTTCCCAGGGCATTTGTCCATTTTTAAAAACTAAATAGTGCATTCAAGCTTGTTTATAAATGAGTGATATTATTATTGTTATGACGGTCTAATGATAATGATAAACGATGGATAAAATAAATCACAGAGTTCTATGGTTGCCTTACGAAATGAAATCGGTGTTAGTTTCTAGTCACATATCAAAATTGAAAGTGAAAGTTAACTTGTTTAGTTGTCCTCAGGCATTTGTCCATTTTCAAAAACGAAATAGTGCGTTCAACCTTGTTTATAAATCTATAGCCCTTTTGTCAGAGGTATTTCCGGCAAGCCATCCCTTGTATCTAAAATAATATGGTGGGTGTGATTTGATTGATCGATATTGAATTGATTGAGGCTGACTTGCAGATTATCGACTGTTTTCCCACGTCGGTGCTCTCACGTTTAGGGAGAGTACCAGCTCAGAGTGTCGGTTAGCCTTAGCTACAAAGTAAGTCGTCGCGCATAGGAGTTAGGTATATACAGTGGGGCACTCGTTACCGGAAGGTTATGAAGAATTGTTAGCTCACCTTCTTGTTTGATTTGATTGAGTTTGATTGATTTGGCTAGTTAATTTTGATCGATTGTGTTTGATCTGATTGTTTGATTTGATCTAGAGTGATTTGTTTGAGATTGATTTGCTTAATTGATTTGTTTGATTTGATCGATGTTGATTGCTTTGGTAATCTCAAAATAGTATTACTTATAATAGATGATTAAAACCATTTAGCTTTTCATTTATAAATTTTATTATGCCTCATAATTAAAACCATAATTGGTACGTTACAGTGGACTAAGCTAGGAAAGCTGATGTAGACGTATTATACTAATCTCACAAGTTAGAACTAGGGACTCTTATTTCAGATTACACCCCCCATAAACAGTGATCTATATGTAGTTTACAATATACCTCTAGGTGGAGGCACTTCTATTACAGGAAACAATCATTAATCCATACACTACTTACTACTAGATGGCGTCACTAACAAATTCGAATTTTGAGCTCCGGGGCCACGACAAGGGGCGAAGCTCCGAGAGCAAGTTGCGAAGACCTACACCTGTCTCATAAGTTAGCATTAGGGCCCTTTATTAGAACACAAATTCAAATTTCCTGCCAAACCAGAATGGCCAAGGGTCTTGATTATGACTGATAATTAAAAACAAAATGGCCGCAGAGTTTGATTGACTCATAATTAGAATAATTGGACTTTGACCCAACTTTCTCCTTCCCCCTTACAAACATCCGCGCCCCAGAAATTTAATTATGACTCATAACTAAAAACAATACCCCGTTATTAAAACACAAATTCAAATTTCCCGCCATAACCAAGCAGAATGCAGATACTTAGTCATTTTATCAGAGCGCAGCTGCTGAGTAGTGGGGCTAATGGCCAATCAGAAGCCAGAGGGGCGGTCGCTCGCACAACCAATCAGGTAAAGGTATGGGTGTAGTCTAGTCTTAGCCCCGCCTTAATACACGTTCAACCAATCAGGTAAAAGGACTGGGTATGGCCTAGTCATAACCCCACCTTAATGAAGCCATAAGGCCTTATCTAGTCTTAACCCTCCTCTTAACCGAGGTAAAATGGCCGCTAGACCAAACCCTAGGAGCATCGAATAGCCATAAGCAGGGGATTAGACCGCGAAAAGGGACTTTAATTAGAGGCCAAAATGCACCCAAGGGGTTGAAAAACGCCCCCCAATAGAACCCGGCCCCACCCCAGATCCCCACTCTACCTTCCACCACTTTTAATTGTCAGGGACTCAGCTGGCCCCCTTCTACCTATGAGCCTGCGTGTCTACGTTATGTGTATGGGTGCGTATGTGCGTACGTGCGTACGTGAGTGCGTGTGTGCGTACATGCATTAGTACGGAATGAAATAGATTTAATGAATCGTACCCATAAAAATCACTTTAATAAATGCCTTTATCTTTAAATTTTAAATATGTGATGACAAGTGAAACCGAATGAAACGAAATTGTAATCTGCAACTAAAAATAGCGCAACATTATGTACATTTCATAATTTCATAGCAGTGTAAAATCTGTTTAAAAAGTCAAGGAGTCATTATTGTGACATTATTACGTTTTGTATGTCTCGATTTACAACACCATGTTAGCTTTTATGACAACATAATTATGAGGATTACGTTTTATAAAGCGAAATTTCATGTTTAGATTAAAATTTCCAAAGAAGTGTATGAATAGGTTTCATGTTAATATTAAAAAATTATTAATATGAATTTTTTAATTATAAATGGGCTAATACCCCTAGAACCGATTAGATTAAGTCTCTTAACTTCATTATAGTATATACAGAGAAGTTCTCGTTTATCGCAAACAATTATATAAAGGATTCGGTTTTAATTCAAGTTTTCAAGTGTTATATATTAAATTCGGAATATCTTCCACCTCAAATCCGCGCACCGTATGAACACAGTAGTATTATTGTATCAAATTCAACCCTCAGGATATATCCACGTAACTGTGGATTTCATGGTGCGACTCGTAATAAATTTTGAGACTTAACTTCCTGCAGTTTATATATATATATATATATATATATATATATATATATATATATATATATATATATATATATATATATACATGGCGGTTACATTTTTTAAGTTCAAAGTATTAACATCTATAAAAAGAAAATGTGTATTTTATACTCGTAAATAATGTTCATTTTATCCCTCTTGACTATTAAATTACATACAAGGGACTTTCAACATAACTAGGCATTAATTTAAATAAGCGCACATATAAAACCTGGACTAACTGACATTATGAATACTAAGTACTTTATACGTCTACGTAAACGTATAACGTTTTGCAAATTTTATATCTTTGCGTCATACTATTTATCTTTTATACCTTTTTTGTGTTTTTTTTTCATAAACACTTTAAAGTGTATGTTTATGTTTAAAATTAAAATTTAACCGAAAATGGAGACGAAAAGTCACGTTATCTACTATATGGTATTGAATACATAAAGTATGAGATTGAAGTCTGGATGCAACTTCTTTAGAAAGTCACTTAAACTGGAAAATATACACGATCCTCCTTTCAAATATAAGAGCAACGATATTTCTATAAAATTGGATTTGCTTGAAAGAACAAAACAAAGTAACTGATGTTTACTTCAACATGGGTGCCTGATGACATAAGAGGATATCTGATACAAGTCGTTAAACAGTTTACGATCATAATATGCGATTCTTTGAAGTTTCCAATTAGAATAATCCATGGATGGATCTAATGCTAAGGAACTTGAAGGTACTTTAGAGGCAACTGACAGATTGAAAATTAAAAAATTTAATTAAATACAAACTTCAAATTAAATGAAAAATTCAAGTTTGTTTATTAACATATAACAATTATTCAATAATTTATCACGACTTAATAATTAATTTAAACCCTACGATGGTTTTGACAGAAATTGTCCTTCACATTGACAAATGGTCATTCCCTACCTAGCGAAATTGTGAAATAGTCATAATCTACCCTAATTGAAAAATTAAAGAATCAGATACTAATATCGCCTTTATTTCACATTTGTATTTTTTCATTTCAACTTACATATACATATGTAGGTATATAAGGTTATGCAATCGACTTCTTTTTTACTAACGTCAAATCGATTTTAGTTTTAGCTCATTTTACAACGTTTGCCAAAGTTACGCCAAGATCGACCATGATGTGCGCGTGTGTGTGCGTGTGCGCGTGCCTGTGCTGTGCGTGTGTCGCGCGTGTGTGTGTGTGTGTGTGTGAATATAGGTTAGAATCCACGATAAGTCCAGTACGTACTTCAAATCAGGTATTTAAGTTTTTGTTCATTTATACTGGAGCTGATTAGATTTTGGGAGAAATTCAGATGCGGGAGGGGGATTTTTTTTTGGGACCGAATTGGTTTTTATCAAATATTTCTGAGACAGCTACTGCAAAGGTATAAAAATACCAATATATGGAACTTATACATATCGATTATTTTCTTTTCATTTTTTGATACCACGCATAATTTAGCGGTAAAAAATTCCTATGGTAGAATTTAAGCAATAGCTCGAATTTTTTCAACCTCTGAATAACTATTGATTATATAAAAAAAATGTGTAGACACATTTCTTAAAGAAAATTAAATTTTACATAACTTTTCCTTATAAAGTTTCTCAATACAAAGCAAACTAGCCTAAAAATTACTTAAATAAGATTGAAAATGCTTAAATTGTATTGTCGGCATTATATAAAAGCAGTCGGCTTTGGGATCTATATGTCTATTAACGTCTATCAAAGATGAAGTTATAAACGTCCATCTGATTAGATTATTGTTTTTGTAATCGTTACTTTTAATACATAAACAAAAAGGTAGTATATAACTAAATATATAAACTTTTTTGTTTATGTATTTAATATGACATTTGTCATCAAATATTTCAAAATTTAATTTTTTTCTAATTTTATGTAAATAAAAAATAAAAAATTTTGTTCGCAATACGTGCGCTGTCAAATTTTTGGTGCTCGGCCTTTATTTTATCCCTCGGCTACGCCTCGGGTAAAAAAGAACGGCCTCGTACCAAGAAATGAGTAAACAGCGCACTAGTTACAAAAATAACTATTTTGTTTTCACAATATTATCTGTTTTTGTTATGAACATTTTTTTAGGATAATTATGCAACCTCTTTTATAAGAATATCTTTTTTGGGTTTTTTTTAATGGTGTATTTTAAATTATACAATCTAAACGTTTCGATAACACTTACAGTTATCTTCGTCAGTAGTAATACTTGTTAAAAATTGTTAAAGAAGTTCATAACGAAAATAGGCAACATTGTAAACGCAAAAATAATAATCTATGTCAACTGACGTTTAAACCTTCATGCCAGACAGAGGTTAATAGACATCTAGGTGCTAACTTAAATGAAAAGAAATGAAATAAAAACAATAATTTATGTTAGAATGACGTTTAAAACTACATGTCAGATAGAGATTAATAGACATAAATACATCGTAACGTAAAAAAATATTCCAAAGGCGCCCGCTTCTTTAAAAATATCGATAATACAGCTTTAGCATTTTTAATTATATTTTTAAATTTAGTTCACTTTACATTAAAGAACTTTATAAAGAAAATATATGTAAAATTAAATTTTCTTTAAAAACATATACATATGTAAGTATAGAAGCAAAGATTAGGAAGTAAGAAAGATGGGAAACATAACAACCAAGGCTAAGGTAGCGGCATCTATCGCTTCAGGTGTATTCGCACAAACAAATCGATAACAAATAATTATAGGAAACTAAAATTTTGTTTACATGTCTACCATATGTCTATGACGCTCATGTAAACATCGTGCTTGAATAGTTATGTTTGTTTGTTATCTCGTTATATTTAATATTGTGTTTTTTATCTTGTTACGTGTAAATATTTTTGTGTATATTGTTTTTGTGCTTTTTAGTGTTAGTTATAATATATAATATGTATTTTTTGTTTTGTGTCCTGTCATATTTTTTTTTAAATTCAGTTAAACCATTATTATTATTATTATTATTATTATTATTATTATTAAATACAGTGAGATTGAAAATAATATTAGTTAAAATTAACTGTGAATGTATAGCTGTATCAACATATTTTAATATAATCTACGTTATTACTACAAACCTCTTTTTTTTGTTTATCTCAACTTCATTTTCCTAAATCCTAAAAAAATACGCCTGATAGGTGATTAGTGGAGAAATTAAATTAAATTTCGCGGGTGCTCTCTGGTGCTTCAGATGTAAACATACGTTAATTTTTTGGGTCAGTATTTGCTACACTCGTCACTCTTACCTGCCTTTCCCATCTTCTCTCTCTCTCTCTCTCACTCTCTCACTCTCTCACTCTCACTCTCTCACCTCTCACTCTCACTCTCTCACTCTCTCACTCTCTCACTCTCTCTCTCTCACTCTCTCACCTCTCACTCTCTCACTCTCTCACTCTCTCACTCTCTCACTCTCTCACTCTCTCACTCTCTCACTCTCTCACCTCTCTCACTCTCTCACTCTCTCCCTCTCTCACCTCTCACTCTCTCACTCTCACTCTCACTCTCACCTCTCACTCTCTCTCACTCTCTCACTCTCTCACTCTCTCACTCTCACTCTCACTCTCTCACTCTCTCACTCTCTCACTCTCTCACTCTCTCACTCTCTCACTCTCTCTCACTCTCTCACTTCTCACTCTCTCACTCTCTAGACTCTTATAAACGGTCACTTTGATGTTTTATGGTCATAGTCTGCTAATGCAATTGATTATGTGCCGTCAAACCGAATGCACACAGCCAAATTTTTGTTTTACCAGTATTTTTTGAGCACGACGGTACGTTTTAAAATTGAACTTTAATCGTTTCGCTATTCCCAGTAAGTGTTACGACCTAATGGCAATAGCAATTATGATAATACAAATACGTGTGTGTCCCTGTTTGTATTCAGGGATACCAACAATGTTATAAACTTATTTCAGATAACTACGAGACCGAATTTTTTATGAGAGGTAAACAAAAGAATAATTTTGCGGGATTTGATCATATTGAAATTAGAAAAATATGTGCAAGAAATCAATAACAAATGCATTTTATGTAACAGAACACTTCAGTTACTATTGACTAAATGCAGTCATATTCTGTCCAATATCTTTCTTGATAATTATTCAAAGATGATCAACAATGAAATTTATACTCCAAATAAACCTCGAACGTACAGACAGGTAATGAAATTTCATACCTAATCATTCGTTTTGATTTAGGGTGATTGGCGAGGCATCCATAAGACCTAACGCATCTATTATTAGGGTACCTCTAGCTAGGGTGATATGGAATGTTTTAGCACATGGTATATGCGGTTTATCGATCCACTTTTGCAAAAATTGCTTCAACACATATCCCAAACAGAACTGTATTGCTAAATTATCTTTGTTCAACATTTATTATTAAATAAAAAGTTTGAGACCTCACTCCAGAAAATCAAATTTTATTTACTCAACCTATAAAAATTAAATATTACTTTCACACTAAGATACTCTAATTTCAACCTCTGGTGACAATTTATGTACATACAACGCTTAAGAATGAGCTTAATATCTTTCTTTTTCTGTTTCAAATCATGAACAACCCAGCAGCGCCATTTTGTTAGTTGTCACTAAACAGTTTTATGTTTAGTGTCGGGACTCTATGGAAGGCGAAGACGTCCGCCAGCAACTATTTTGGGTCCGCTCTATAGAAGGGCGTCGGCGTATTAGGCGCGACCACTAGAATAATATAATTTAGTTACCCCAGCGTTATTTATTTAGTTCATTTTTATACATGCTATTTAGGTTCCACCAGAATTGTCCATTCATTTTATTGATCTTGTAGCGTCCCCCAGGCACCCTATCTTGAAAAGTGTAATTTGAACTTATTTGCAATAATAGAAATTCGAGAACACAACAACCGCTAAGTGATTAATCTTAACTTGACTGGCAATAATGTTACTATTATTCGAATTAATTGCCTGCCTTACTTTGACTTTCTTGGCAATAACTAAAACATTAAAATTTATTCACTAGTCTGGTATATAATTACTCGCAAACCTCAAATCTGATCAATCGAAGTGACCGTCTAGTGGTAGGTACGTTGTACTATCTGGATTAGATAGGCTGGATGAGGTAAGTGTTGCATCATGAGGGGCAGGTAAAATTAAAATCAACAAGCTTTGCGCAACAGTGGTTCAGGCCGTTAATATATTATTGTGGGAAAGAACAATCAATAAAACTCACTTTATTCATAAATAAGTAATTGCATAAGTACATTATTAAGTCAAATAACATACAAAAAAAAAAACAATGAAAGGGTTAAATATGTAACAAAACACCATTAAATCTAGTTAAAGTGCGCACAAAATTATAACATTAAGAGAAAATGAATAAAAAGCAGTTTAGTTACACAGGAACACAATAATAAAAAAACACATGTAGTCACACGCACAATTGGGTCATAAATAATCAAAATCGTAATACCAAACATGTGGCCCTTTAAAACCAAGCATGCCGGTCTTCAAGTAAATAAACATAAAACAATTAAAGCAAATTACGGTACACATAAAATACAACAACAGTAAAATAGCACAGGTGATAATAAGGTAAAGGCAAGGACAAAAGAAAATAGACAAGGAATTTACACGTACCCAATTGTTTAGTGACCGCTAAAGCACAGAATACATAAGTAAAATTGCAATAAAGCACATACAAAGAGAATTCAGCTCGCAGGAAAATAATTAATAATTTAACTGACACAAAAAAAACTCATTAATATAAATCCTTACAAGAGTAAGTTATAAATAGATCACAACATCCTGACCAATATATAAATTTGAGGGCGTTAGAAAAATACAGTGCCCTTTCTCAGGTTACACATTCATCTATACAACAATAAAAACAATAAAAGTTAAATTCGAGGTGTTTAATGGTTATCTGGCCCCGGGAGTGCTTAACCACTGGCAATTTCCTTTTACTATTAGTAACCAGCTGCATCATGTACCCGTTCACCACCCCATCTCTACACAAATATAAATATAAACAACAAACTGCAAGGCTAATTCACACAAATACCAGAGTGAGAGAGCCCTGTACTGTCTTTTATTTTAGCAGATTTCAGCTTAATGAGCTCGCGTACAAATAAGATACTTTTGCAAGGCAATGTCTGGTATTTAATATGTTGTCTAGGCTGGTAAATGATTTGGTGCGAGCGATTTATATAAAAATACCTACTTATATTTGAATATTCCTTTAATTGATCACAGACACAAATCGTTAACCTACGCGGTTTAATTTCAAAAGGGTGACTGTTATCTATAGATTAATATTTGAAAAACACATTACAACTAATACTCGAAAGAAAAGACAAATTAGTATTGGCTAATTCAAAAGAAAATGTACACGCACGAACTATTTCAAAGATAAACTTTTTACAATGGCAGATCCTAATTACCCAAAAATCGATCTGGCTCGATTGACACTTTCTCTGTAACTCACTTTCCCCCGATTTCAAACCTAACCATCTTTACCCCGAAATCAACCCTCATTTTTCAAAAGTAATACAAAAACAAGAAAAGTTTCATATTTATTATTGCACGACATCTTAGTTTTAAAAATATGCATTCGTCCGTGACAACCCTACATGTAGCTCTCGAGTTTCCATAACAAACAAAGATATCTTTTTATTGCGGTCTGTACCGACACAATTACTTGTTAAGCTAGCGACATTTTCACATTAAGAATCGGCGCATAAAAGATTCCAATGATTCGTTACGCCCCTTCAGTAAAGCATTCTTATAAGCGTACACCTGCTAGTCAGGCCCTAACATATGTTTTTCAAATATCAGTTACACACATTCTTACATTTCTTACATAAAATATATAAATAAAATATTTTGAAAACATTAGCAAATTACGACGTATTATCAAGATATTCAAAACCCACAAATTATCTTTTCTATCGCGGTAACAATGGCTATTTGACAAACGTTTATTACAATCATAAAATTTTCGCGGTCCGTCATCTACAAGCTGTAACGTTTAATTAATATATGTATAAACCCATTCTGTGTTAGTAACTGAACAGCTATAGAAATTACAAATTCATAACCCAGCCCATCACTGAGCTTAGCTAACGACATAGCAACAAAATCCACATACGTGGAAATTAATTAAAGTGATGTTGAAGTAACTAACCTAATTTGAATTATAGAATCCGACAAATTTATGTTAAATAGTGTATATACTTATTGATTACATCAATAACAAATAACTGTATAAATAAACAATGGTACAGAATTCTGGAAGGCACTTTTAGTGCAACGATAATGAATATGATGCCAAAATTAATAATTACCTTTCGTATGTTGAATACACTTTCGTTGACTAATTATAAATATGTGTGGTACGTGGGTGTATTTTGTTTGTTAATTATAAATAGCTTAATTGCTTTACAAATCAGTGTTTTTAGTTTGTCAAACTTGAAACGGAGTACAATGAATACCGTAATTGAATTGTCACACAACCGTTTAAGTAATGAAAGCTTTTTGTGAACACCCGGTAATATTTCTCACACGAATATTGTGCGTGCTTTACTACACAACCCAAAATTGTATACGTGTGTGTATAAATAAATAATAAATCTTAATTGAATATTTTACAAAAACAAGGAAAAACAAAGACAAAGGTGAGAGTTAGCTTCAAATAATTTTCTTTTTTTTGTATGGTGAATATATTAAATTTATATAATACATGTAAGAGTTGAAATTTTCACCATTCGACATGCTGAATAACACTATTGGGAAAAATGGTGTGAATATTTATTTAATCGCAAGCTTACAGTCAGATACTCTGTCCTTCGTCAGGCTGTTACACGTCCAAACCGCACTAGGCGTCGTGTATGCTTACTAATGTAAGCGGGTTGCCAAGCCAGCTAACAGGGAGATGGGCGTGGTCGAAATAATAAGTAAAATGAATGGTTAATACGCTCAAACACCTTACACCGATATTCAAACAGCTCAGTCCGGGAAAATATGTCTCTAGGCGCCACCACAATCGAAACTTTGCTAAAATAATTGTCTTAAGCTGGGTGTTAATTAACCCTACTTGATTGTGGAAAGTATGATTGTGCTTACTCAGTAAACTCTCACACGAGGGTTCTAAAACAAACACTCGTCCCAAACAATTCAACTCAAACTCAAATATATTTAGTACTACCCAGGTTATTAGAAACTTTTTGAATACACCTCGTATACCAAAACTTCCAAAACAAAACTTATCACTCAAATTCAACTGCATTCACGTAACCAACAGTTATAAATAAAAACTGAATATTTTCTACTTATTAATGAATAAACTATTTCTTCATTCAATGATCGATGATTAATTTTTAAAATTCCTAACTAAAAGAAACCAATGTCATCGGCTTAATAATTGTTACTCCAATATAATAATGATAAAGTGCTGCAAAACAGTCAAACGAGAATAATCCTTGAAGGTTTAATATTCCTAACATGAACGATATCTTTTAAATTTAATTTAATTTTATAACACTTCTGAATCGTATTTGACATTCGTAAATATTTAAGTTCTCAAAACTCTATCTCATAGTTATACTTAAAGAAATTTTTAAAACAACAGCTGATTCGTTATTAGTGTATTGCGTTAAAAGAAACGAACATGAAAATTTTTGCAATCAAAATATGCAAAGTTTACATTTACGTTGTCGAAAACTAGGTCACCAATTAAGTAAACGTCACAAATATGTCTCATAACTGGTTAAATAAACAACAAAATAAAAGCTAACGATAAATATCTATTGTTCTGCACAAAATAAACAAATATTTACATACACAAAACAGCGTGGTTGAAAAACCACTGTCAATACAAATTTGCGATTCTGCGAAAATTTTTAATACTAAAACAACCAATACAACATAACTCGAGACCGATTATCTCTTTCCTTTAACAATAATTAATTAAATTACCCAACAATACGCAAATTACCACTAACCATAGAAAAGATAATCGTGCTTATCTGAGTTTTTAAAGTACTTAAATCTAATTCTTACTTAAAATTGTCCATTCATCCTACGCTTTTCTTTCTTCTTTCTTCGCGTAAATCAATTATTTGTAATCCATTTGTATTCCTTAAATTGTCTGAAGGCACATAACAAATACTCCACAATTCCACAAACACTGATTCCTTTCTGTAATCGCAAATAGTCCAACTATACGAAGTTATTGCTTCAATAAACCGTAATAAACTATACACATTTAGTTGCCTCTTAAAAGTTTCTCACAACCTTTAGGACAATTTAGTCCTTCCTTAACACAAATAAACTTTTAATGTCACATAAAATTACCTTAACATAGGCTCACTTTATCATGAATACTTCATTTACTTAAAGGTGGTCCAATAAATAATTTTAACTAAATATCGTTACAAGAACACGCGCTGCACTCAACGCTATAACGTAATAACTGTTATGTTTTTTTTTATAAATCTGCTTACGCACTTTTTACTTTCTTGAAAATAAACAAACTGATTTCATCTTCAATCTCAATTTAAATAATTGTTTTATTTATGAATGTCTTATACGATTCATCCCCTTTCGGGTTACGCAGTTGTTTAAACAATGACTGCCTTCAATATTATTCACAAATATAACTCCAACTCAACCCATTCTAATTTCACACATCACCTCGCGCGCGTCTCTCACCAAAAGCCAAAAGCTAAAAGCAACCTGCCCACGTCAATCTCTGACTTTCCTATTTATACCTTAAGCCATCCATCTTTAAACATGTCCGACTTCCTCGCTATATTCTCCAATGGTATTCATTCAAACTTTCTTAGTGCCGACAGATGGTACCATCTGTACAACCACGCTCATAACTACAATACATCGCCATGTTTGTTTTTACATACAAATTTTACAATCACTTTATGGAGAAGCCATTTTTCGTCATCACATTCATTCAGTAGCCACTCTGGACCATTACACAACTTTCATCGTTTATCTCCCACACGCGCTCGTCCTTCTTCCGCAACATTTGCAAAAATAAGTACCGTCTAAGGTCTCAAATCCCATATACATACACGTATTATCAACACTGATTGCACAGCATTACGAAAACTTTCTATAACCAACAATTAACATACCAAATCTTTCTCTACATATTTTCTAAAACATTCTACACTTATACACTCACATCTTCCGGCAAAGATTACTCCTCTATCCACCAACATTCTATTCCTTAACAAGTAGTCAACAGTAGCAACACATTATCGTCCCATCGACAAATTTCTCTTCACATTTACATTCGTCAGAATCTATTTATTCCAACACCAATGTCTCTATAATATTCAAATACACGTATCTGCATACTGAATGATATTTCTCCTAAATTTCCAGTGGCGTATCACCCACCCACATACATTATGCATATACACAAAAAATTTTTTTTCTCGTTCAAACTCAATACACCCGTCCTCAAAACACGTAATACACGTCATTATAACATCCTACATACAGGGTGCGTCAACGCAACCTGACAAGGCGTAATATGAAGGTGACAGATTTTAACGAGGTAATATCAAAATGGTAAATATTAACAAGGTAACTAGAGAATTAAAATTAAATGACTGTTGTAAAAGTTTCAGTTCTTGAAAATAGACAGCTAGGTAGCGGGCAGTTCATAACCATTATCTCTGTTCAAGTTAGGTTTGAGAATTTCAATAGTTTCTGTAATATTTTATCAATTTTATTCATTGTTTGCAATGAAAGG
>JARFJB010000603.1:990000-1005000 GCA_036346205.1 Vesta saturnalis
CAAGCAAGTAGTACCGGAGCACCTTAACCGCCATTTTGTATTTTTTATGGCGCCACCCTTGGGACATCTTTGGTCGCCATTTTTTATGTAAGTCCACGTGGGGATCGTATTTTTTTCAAATATTTAATCTGTTATTAATATTTATTAGGGTTGTTGTCATCAAAGGAGAATGCATAATTGTTGTTACATTTCTTTTTTTAAGTTAACATGTCTATTAAAAGTATTACAGGTAGTGTAAGCTTAAACATTAAATACGGATAAAAAATGATTAAATCGTATTATTGATAGAAGCAGATGGACTTGGAGTTTTTAAGTTAATGTGTTTTTATGGTTATTAAAATTATTACAGGTAACGTAAGACTAAAAATTAAATATGAATTAGCTGTTATACAATGCAATCGGAAAGTAACAACCACTCATTGACATCGTGTTAAATGAATGTGTTTTCGTAATAGGGTTTAGTACAATGGAGACTGCATACTTGTTATTAAAATTATTATTACATTTCTTTTGAGTTCCATTTGAGGGTTGTGGCCTTTACCTATATACGATTTTTATTACAACAACATGCTTATTTTTACCTTTAGAAAGTCACCTTCAATATTATACATAATTAAAAATGAGTAATTATGTTGCCATGCTTTAAACGATTTCTACCTTGAGAACGTTAAATTATGTGTACAAGCTCTAAGTAGAAAATAATTGCATTAAATGGTTACACATTGCATTACAGTTTGTTTTACGCTTCACATAGGTAAAATTCTCCTACGCGAGGCTTCGGCGAAGGCTGTTTCGGCGACTCCACTCTAACCCTCCCCGAACATAACTGAGATTGTAAGACAGGTATAGGGCGTCGGAACTTGTTCTCTGGTCTTCGCCCCTTGCGATCGGAACTTGTTCGTGGACCTTCCTGTATTGTCGTGGTACCCTAGGCGGAAAATTTGTATTTGTATTACAATAAGAGGCCTAATGCTAACTTGTAAGACAGGTGTAGGGCGGCGCACCTTGCTTTCAGGGCTCTGTCCCCTTATCGAGGCCCCTATTGGTGGAAAATTTGAATTTGTATAAGTCTCTGCAGGTTATGGCCATAAATATAAATTTGTATTGTAATAAGAGGTGTAATGCTAACTTGTACGACAGATGTAGGGCTTAGCAACTCGCCACTCGACCAAAAATTCCAATTTGTGGAGCCATCTATGAGGGGAAATTTGCACTTGTATTATAATAAAGGACCTAATGCTAATTTGTAAGATAGGTATAGGGCTTCGCAACTTCCTTTCGGTCTTAGCCACTGGTCCTTTGGCGGGAAATTTGAATTTGTATTTAAGTGTTTACGCTCTGGTTACTTATTGCGAGAAATTTGAACTTGAATTCTAATAAGGAGCCTATTGATAACTTAGAAGACAGACATAGGGCTTCGCGACTTGCTTTTGGGTCTTAGCCCCCTGGTCCCTTGGCGGGAAATTTGAATTTGTATTTAAGTGTTTACGTTCTGATTACTTATTGCGAGAAACTTGAACTTGTATTCTAATAAGCGGGCCTAATGCTAGATTATAAGACCTCGCAACTTACTCTCGGGGTTTAGACCCCAGGCCCCATGGCGGAAAATTTGAATTGGTATTCTAATAAGAGGGCCCTAATGCTAACTTGTTAGACAAGTGTAGGGCTTTGCAGCTTTCTCGTGGGGTACGACACCTTGTCCTGACCCCTAGGTGTAAATTCTGAATTTGTATTTAAGTCTCTGTAGGTTAAGGCGGTAAATTTGAATCTGTATTCTAATAAGATGGACCCCTTGGCGGAAAATCCAAATTTGTATTTGTCTCTGCATTCTGCTTGGTTATGGCGGGGAATTTGAATTTGTATTTATGTGTTTACATTCTGATTACTTATTGCGAGAAATTTGAATTTGTATTGTAATAATCGGGCCTAATGCTAGCTTATAAGACAGGTATAAGGCCTAGCAACTTGCTCTCGGAGCATAGACCCCAGGCCCCTTGGCGAGAAATTTGTATTCTAATAAGAGGAGCCCTAATGATAACTTGTAAAACAAGTGTAGGGCTTCGCAACTTCCTCTAGGGGCTTCGACACCTTGTCCCGACTCCTAGGTGTAAAATCTGAATTTGTATTTAAGTCTGTAGGTTAAGGCGGTAAATTTGAATCTGTATTCTAATAAGGTGGACCCCTTGACAGAAAATCTCAATTTGTATTTGCCTCTGCGTTCTGTTTGGTTATGGCCGGGAATTTGAATTTATATTCTAATAAGGGGCCCTAATGCTAACTTGTAAGACAGATGTAGGGCTTCAAAACTTGCTCTCGGGGTTTAGCCCCTTGCCTAATCTTTGCTTTCAATGCTTTATTAAATCTTTCAGTCTCTACATACCTGATTGCTTATTGCGAGAAATCTGAACTTGTATTCTCATAAGGGGTCTAATGTCTAATGTGCAAATAATTAAAACAATTTTAACAAAATGTACAATTTGACGTTTTCTTACATTGACAATGACAACAAACAAACTCCTGTCATATGATGCTTGTTTTGCAGATGTTATTTATCGTCATGGTTACTGTAGAATAAACTCACGATAACAATGCTGTCGCCTATCAAAAAACTAAACACAAGTTGCTAACGTGCAAATAATTAAAATAATTTTAACAAAATGTACAATTTAACGTTTTCTTACATTGACAATGAAATTTTCTCATTTGTAATGTTTACATTTTTATTCAATATTTCCTTATGTAACCATCATCCATGTTTACCTTGTCGGACGTAAAGATATGTACCCAATTCTATAATAAAAAATGGGGGTTGATATTTAAAAAAAATGCCAATGACGTCATATTTCTACACACCCTGTATCTTTTACTTTTACGTAAAAAAATTCTAAAGTGAAAATAAAAATCGACGAGTCCAAGCGTTTTCTTCCTAAACTCCCATTCGAAATTTAATTATATTTATCCACTTTACGAACGCTCTGTATAAGTAATGTTAGGCATGAATTTTCAAAATTTATTTGGTTATATCTGACTATAATGTATCAGTTCAATTGGCTTTTTTAAAACTTAAAACTTAGTCAATATTCATATTAGATTTGGAACTTGTAGTTAATCAAGCACCCAATTCGTATGTTCGCTTATACTGTCAAAGATGTTTTTGATAGTCTAAATGTCATAACAAACTCTTTTGTTACGTGTTGAAACAAGATCACATTGACAGATTTTTTGTAGAGATAGCCGACTAACAAATGAATGTCATTAATAATGTTTATTTTCCTCCCTTGAATTAATGCATGTAAGCAGTACATATGCGTTTTTTGGCAACATAGAAACTTTTATTATGGGTTTTCCTTCCCACGTTGAGAGAATACAAATGCTTTGTAGTGGCGCCAAACCATCCTTACTCGGTCTATTTCGGCGCCAAAGTGCGGAATTAATGACGTCATATAACAGGACGACTTCCGAAAACCACTTTTTTCTGTTTCGAAGCAATATTTTTAAGTTAGTTCGTGTAACACGTCACAGACACGGAATTTTTATTATCGGTATCAGCTAGACGTTTTTGTTTTTAAAATTCTTATATCAAACGCGCTGAAGGTTTCACAACCGGAATAAAAAAGTGGAAGGTAACAATGCGTGTAGTGATAAATCAGTGACGTAAATTACCGACCGTGTAACAAATTCACTGAATATACAAATAAAGTTATCAGTAAGTTTGTTGTTGTGTAAGTGATTAATAGCCCAATACCCTATTTACAAATTTTGAATATAAATCAAGCGGTATTAATTTTCCATATTTTACTGTCACAATCTCTACACTATTAAAAAAAAATTTCCACTAGAATCTCTAGTTTAAGGTTGAATAATGGTAATTCAATTATTCACACCCCTTAAGTTGATTGTAAGTACGATAAAAAATTCATATATATTCACTGATGATTTTATCTCAAAATGTACGTTGTGCATCTTTAAAAAGCGACGTAAAACCATTTTTGTTAATGTTAAAGCTAATTGCCCGTCGTTTTCAACAAAAATCTTTAGTTAATGACTAGACAATCCAAAATTAAAGTAGGTACATTTTAAAGTAATCCATTTTCTGTTGTTGAAGTTGATAAACAGCTTATACTGTTCTGTTTTACACGTTATTTGTTCAGAATTAAAAAAAAAATTCTTTTCGCTCTTCTTTCACAAGCTTCAACTTTTTTTTTTGTTTATAGTTAACTATTACACACACAGTAGAACTAACTTTCAATGTAGGTATGTAGAAAATCTACCCTTGTAGTCTGGTAACTTCTGAAGTAATTTAAACTACTTCAACCAGAAATTTTGTAGATCTGTTACTTAAGATTTCATTTGAAAAACTATATATAGAGGTTAAGATTTGTATTCTTAAAATGCAGAACAATTAAATGAGATACTTAAAATATGTGTTGTGGAATACCACCGACCGTCCACCCTACAAAATGGAGATTAAAAGAAATGAAATAATTTTAATATTTTTTTAGGATAATTATGCGTCCTCTTTTATAATAAGTTAATTACGAAAATATGCAACATTGTAAAACAGAAACAATAATCTATGTCAAAACTTCATGTCTGACAGAGGTTAATAATATACATCTAGACGCTAACTTAAGAAATTAAAAGAAATGAAATAATTTGAATAACAATTTTTTTAGGGCAACTATACGTTTATAACGAAAACAGGAAACATTGTAAAAACAAAAAAATTATCTGTCAGAATGGCGTTTCAAACTTGATGTCAGATAGTTATTAATATATATTGGTATGAGTTGTTTTCTTTTCATGCAATTTTTTGGATCGTAACGCGTTATGTCGCATTTGGATTCACATATCGTGTTCTTTTTCTGAAACGGATCAAACTCCCACCTTACTTTTCCTGAACCAGATCGGTAATCCTCTTGCCTCTCTGAATTACAAAATTTTTAGATTCAAGTGGATTCGATCGGTGTTTTTAACCTCACTTTTAGATGTTTTAAAATTACAATCCAAACATATGTTCTAACACTAACTTTCGAGTTTTGAAATTAGAAGAGGAAAATGAAGTATATGGTTTTCTTGTATCCGCGCGACAACGGGTAGTAATTGTGACTATTGTATGGGGGCATTTATACAATTCATTATTCTTTTTAGATTTAAGGTTTGCCCAAGAATTATTAGGTAGGCATAAAAATGGAGAAAAGACACTACAATCGCGGGAACAAAATTCAGCTGCATTAACCTGCATGGCTACCCCTCTTATTGAAGAATCTGCCTCCGCAGAAATCTTCTGGTCTGATGCAGAAACTACATTATTGATATCTGTATATAATGATTATAAAGATGCATTCACGAACGCAAAAAAAACGAAAACATGTATGGGACATTATAGCAGAACAAATGGCATCACATAATTATTTTGTAAGAATACTTAGTAGTATATAAAAATATATATTCAGGCAAACATTTTTTTTAGAGCAATCCTGAAAAACTGGAAAGGAAATGGACAAATTTATTAAGAGTATATAGGTCCATTAAAGACAATAAAGGTCCCAAGAAAAGTGGCAGAGGCGCCTTGCATTATAAATACTTTGATTTAATCGACGAAATCTTGGGCGATAAACCCTCAAATTCTGCAGCACCTCGATGCGTAATAAATGCAGGGGGTAATAAAGTAGTGCTTCCTGCAGAAGAAGTCTCCAATTCAAATGATGATGACCTACAAACAGATAGCGATCAATCAACTATCGCAACAGATACGGAAGCAATACAGGAATCTCAAGTACATTTGCCATCTAGAAAACGGAAAATAAATAATTCACTGAGAGAACATCTTTTGCACAAACAAAAGCGACACGAGGAAAGAATGGAGTTAGAAAAAAAGAAACTTTCATTGGAGGAAAAGAAAATAAATTTATTAGAAAAATATCTTGAACATTTATCTAAATAATAAGTGTATAAAGTTGTATAAAAATATATACGTATTATCTATTATATTTCGGTATCCTCTAAAAATATATCATCAATAAAGTCTTTAGATTCCTGACATATGTTGTGTAATACACAAGATGCAGCTATACAATTTACTATGAAGCAACATTTTCTGTTATCAAATTTTTGAAGTCTTCGGAATCGCCCTTTTAAATGAAGTTTCTATCCTCATTATGTAAATGACCATTGTCCTTTTTCGGAGTGAGCAGCCAATTCAATGATGGATAAGCAGAATCCCCAATTAATTTGTATCTGGCATAAAATAAATTATCATTACTTTCTAATGCAGTTTTGTATAAGACAGATCGACGAAAGACCCTAGCATCATGCATAGATCCTGGTTCCCCTACATAAATATCAATAAATAACATGCTGCTATTTACTACTTGCATTACAATGCTGTGGTACCCTTTTCGATTACAGTAATCTTCAGGGTAATCTTTTGGTCTGTTGATCCTAAAGTAGGTCCCATCAATAGCCCCAATCACATTCATGATACCTTTTCTTCTAGCAAATGCTCTAGATTCCGTTTCAGCTTCAACAACTGTAGGCCACTTTATATAATTGGAACTAATACGAGCAATGAATTCAGTGACTTGTTTCACTGTACCATGTGCACAACTTAAAGCCACATCAAATCTATCGCCAATTTGACGAAACGTTTCCATATTAGCCAAATACCAAATTGTTAATAAGACTGCCTTGGAGGCAGTAATTTGTGGTCGACCTCCTTTTGTGGGTATTCAATTGACACTGTATTGTTGAATTATTTTTTCAACGCTAGTACGTTCCATCCTAAAATGACTTTTAAAATCACTAGGAGAATAAGTATTAACTATTGTATCGACATAATCCATTATCCTAATATGATCTCTACTTTCGATATCTTCATCACTAGAACTAGAACTAATAGGATCATTTACTGGAGTTGACAATTCAACCTATAAAATTTAACAGTAAATATTTAGACATAAAATCCTCAATTTAGTACCAACATTTCTTTATTAATATTCATCTTATTGGTAAACAAAAACGAAAATATTCTGTGTTCTGTGATTCTAACCTAACTAAATGTAACCGGTAACTGTGAAGCTGTAGTTCTTTTGGTATTTTTGCGATCGAGATCAAAAGTATTACGATCATAAAATTGAACTAATCCTGATCCTAAAAATTTTATGAAAAGGAAACAGCAATGGAAAAACATTATAGCGGATCTGACTTATAATGAGCTAGAAAGAAACCCAATAAGCATTATATGAGTGTGAGAGAGACATAACTTTACCGATGTTGCCACTTGTACATATTTGCATGTAGGCACAAAATATGAACTACTTAAGTCTCCTTCAATCTAGCTTCAACATTTCTAACGAAACCTAAGAAATTAAGATGATGTTGAAAAGTCGCGTGTTCTTTGAAACTATTAAGTACTTTACACTTAAACATTAAATGATAATACCTCAATCATCGATGTTTATTGTAGTTGTGAATTTATAACATGGTTCGATTACTATTCCTAAGAAGAACCAAGAAGAAACCTACGAGAGCTTCAAATAAGAACGTTAACATGTACATTGATAGTATAACTTAAGTTTAAGGTTTAACTTTAGCATTATTGAAAAACCAACTATTTTTAAAAATGAACAGAATACACTTTTTTCAAAACTCTACTTCATAAGATTTTCGATAAGACCTCCACCTTGCGCAAGGCAGTAACCCAATCTGTGATAAAATTCAGTTTGGGTGTTTTCTAACATTTCTTTAGTGATGCTGTTTAAAGAGTCTGTAATTTTCACACGAAGTGTATTCATATTGTTAGCACGTTCAGGTCTATGCCCATAAATTTGCTGAGATACGTATCCCCAACCAAAAAAGTCGTTCTGCGCGATATCAGGTGAGCGAGGAGAATATTTAATAGTACCTTTTCCACTAATAATACGGTTATGGAACGTAGTTTCCAAAAACTGTTGAACTCTTATTGCAGTATGAGCAGGACAGCCATCTTCTTGATACAAAATGTCATCAAAATTTATATTGAGGCGTTGAACAGCTGGAACTATTTGGTTTCTCAACAATATTTGTGCGAATTCAAGTTTCCATTGGTAAAAAATGGACCAATTATAAAATTGCCTAAAATTCCTGCCCGCACATTAACTTTTTGGGGGTATTGTGCCCGGTAAGGAATACTAATGTGTTTGTTTTCCCAAGAGTAACCAACAGTGACAGACGGAATCTGATGGCCGTGTAAGTTAAAAGAATACTCGTCGGTAAACAAAATATTTTCAACAAATCTTTCGTTTTCATTGGCCCGATTCATCATATATTCACAAAATTCCATACTCTTTCGATGATCTTCTGAAAACTTTTTTTTTGTGCAGTTTGCAAGTTATAGCAACGGTATTTATTCCTTTTCAAGATATTGCCAACTGTTCTTGGTTTAATATTCATTTCTTCAGCAATTTTGGTACTATTGCACGGCAAATTAGTTTCTGCTAAACTACACACTGCAATTTTTTGGAGGTTGAGCTCTTCGTTTAAGTTACGACCAGGATGCTCACCATTATTACCATCAATGCTACTGCATTTTCTACAATTATTTAAACATCCACATCTTTCAAATTTACAAATAGTACGCATAATCGTGCTTTCTGTTGGAATTGGCCTGTTTTCAAAGGAAAAAGCAAACCTGCCCATTATTTCTTGTTTAGTGCTTCCTGAATAATACCACTTAATAATCTATATTTTTTCTTCAATGGAATACATGAGTATTGTGTCGGACATGCAAATCAATTCTCGTTGACAGTAGCAGTTAAATGTGTCATTGATACTAACCTACTCAAAAGACGCATGTATAACGTCAGCGCTTTTAGTTTGTTGTGTATTCTATCTCACTTAGCACGTGAAATGATTGTACTGTCTTTGTTTTACTTATTATAAGTCGGACCCTCGATAATATATTTCCATACCTGTACATATGCATACATGTTAACTTTAAAAAAATTCCAAAGCCGCCCGCTTTTATAAGATATCAATAATGCAGTATAACCATTTTCATTCATATTTAATTAAGTTTTTGACTTACCTTGCGTTATATTAAAAAACTTTATAAAGAAAAGTTATGTAAAATTTTCTTTAAAAAATGCGTCTACACTTATTCTGATAATGAAAAAATTTGAACTGACTATCTTAGGAATTTTTTGCCGCTAAATTACGCGGCATATCAAAAAATTTCATAGAACGTGGTTAATCAATATGTTTAAGGTCTATATGTAGGTATTTATATATCTTTGAAATATGCATCTCTTTAGAAATACTTGATAAAAACCAAAATCTGCCCTAATAAACCCCCTTCACCGCCTCTGAATTTCCCCAAAATCTAATCAGCTCTAAGCCAAATGAAATCAAGCTTACATACAAAATTCTAAGTGCATAGGTGTTTTGTTTATGGAGTTATCGTGTACTTAACATACATCCATACACACAGACATACAGACATCCAGAGTCGATTTAGCGATAGTGAAAAATAGTCGATTGCATAACCTTCTATACCTACATACAGGGTGGCGCATTAGTGTGACAAAGTCCCATATCTCCTTTATTTAAAGAGATACAACAAAAAATTAAATACAAAAGTTGTAAGATATGTTCTGGTACATATTCCAAAAATATTTTTAATTATACAGGGTAGATCATAAAAGCTTAGAAGTAATTTTAAATTTTTTTTTAAATAGAAAATCCTATATATTATTACATATTTAGATCCTACATACAATTTTAGATACATTTTATGTATAATATCCTATACCTAAGTCTAACCGTTTTTGACAAATTTCAAATTTTTTGTCAAAAATGACGTTTGCAGGCCAAAACATAGGTGGAAATCTTTTCTAAACGAAGCCTTTATCAATTAGTTATGGTGGGTTTCTTTGGAAATGGGGACCTACTCTAATGGGCTGTGTTGATATTTTTGTAATACATTCATACAGGGTGATCAAAAATGGACAATAAAAAGTAGATTCAAAAAACTTCTAAAGTAATTTTTTTTAAATGGAAACCCCCTATTTTTTTAATTCTATCTTATTTAGCATTAAAAATAAGGGTGACTTTGTATAAGAGTATATAATCCAAAAAATGCCAATTTAATATTTTTTTATTGTAAAAAGGCTATACGGCTTTCAAGTTTTGTTGTTAGTTGACCATGACGGCGGGGCGCGGCGAAACAAAAAAATCGAGCACTTCAGATCGAAATATTACAATTTATTGACCCCCTTTCAAATAATTATTTTATTAAACGAACTTAAAGTAAAGACAATATTTTTTTTGGTTCAACAAATTATGTCCTAATTCTAATCATAAAGTTAACACCTCTAATGTAACTAAACCTGTAACTAATTATACAGATAAAAGTACTAGAAACACGTCAAATAATAATCTTTGTTGAATACACAACACATTTCAACACTAATGTTTTGAAAACAGTTTCTAATCCTAATCTTCATGTCTTCCTTTGTTGTAGGCGGTATTTTATAAACCTGCTCTTTGATGTAGCCCCATATGCTAAAGTCCATTTTAGTAAGATCTGGGGATGTAGCAGGCCAAGCAACAGGCCCTCCCCTCCCAATCCAACATTCTGGATATCTAGCATTTAAAAAAGTTATTATCGGACCTGTATGATGTACTGGGGCCCCATCATGAAGAAACCACATTTCTTGTTGCGTATCCTGTGGCACTTTACGCAACAAATTAGGTAGATGGTTTTGCAGAAAGTGTAAGTATACTTCCCCTGTTACTCGTTGATAAAAAAAAATGGTCCAATTACATGATTACCGACAACACCTCCCCAAACATTTAAAGACCATCTAGTTTGAAAAGTATGTCTTACAAAATGTGGATTTTCGCTAGAGTAGTAATGAAAATTGTGTCTGTTTACACTTCCGTTTCTGTGAAATGTGGCCTCATCTGTAAATAAAATCAAATGAGCAAAATTTCTTTGTTGGTTTGTTTTGTTTTGGGCCCATTGACAAAATTTCAGTCGTCTTTGATAATCTTCAGGAACCAACTCTTGAAGTAGTTGAATGTGATAGGGGTGCATTTTTTGAGACTTCAATATCCGCTGTACCATACGTCGTTCAACACTAACCTGCTGAGAAATGGGTGGTTGTCCAATATATGAATTTTCGGTAACTGTTAATAGTACATTTAATTGATTTTCATCAGTCTGTGCACGTTTTTCCCTAGTATTTTTTTCATATAACACATTGCCAGTTCTTTCAAAACGCTCCAAAAGCTTTTCAAATGCCCTTCTTTCAGGTTGTCGTCTCTCAGGAAACCGTTGTTGATACAGTCTTCTCGCTAAGAGCGTATTCTTATCACTAGCTCCCAAAACAAAAATTATATCAACCATCTCGGCTTGCGAAAAATTCATTATTTACAATTTTAATTCAAGTTTTAAATCAATTTGCAATAAAATACACTAATGCATCACACAAATTATGAACTGACAATAAATAATGACGTTTCTGATGATCTTTATTATTTTTATATGCCACGCCTCGCCGTCACGGCCAACTAACAACAAAACTTGAAAACCGTATAGCCTTTTTACAATAAAAAAATGTTAAATTGTCATTATTTCAAAAACTACAATTTTTTGGAATATGCACTCTTATACAAAGTCACCCTTATTTTTAATGCTAAATAAGATAGAATTAAAGAATAGGGAGTTTCCATTAAAAAAAATGACTTTATAGGTTTTTTTGAATCTACTTTTTGTTGTCCATTTTTGATTACCCTGTATGAATGTATTACAAAAATATCGATACAGCCCATTAGAGTAGGTCCCCATTTCCAAGGAAACCAACCATAACTAATTGATAAAGGCTTCGTTTAGAAAAGATTTCCACCTATGTTTTGGCCTGCAAACGTTATTTTAGACAAAAAATTTGAAATTTGTCAAAAACGGTTAGAATTAGGTATAGGACATTATACATAAAATGTTTCTAAAATTGTATGTAGAATCTAAATATGTAATAATATACAGGGTTTTCTATTTAAAAAAAAATTTAAAATTACTTCTAAGCTTTTATGATCTACCCTGTATAGTTAAAAATATTTTTGGAATATGCACCAGACCATATCTTACAACTTTTGTATTTAATTTTTTTTTTTTGTATCTCTTTAAATAAAGGAGATATGGGACTTTGTCACACTAATGCGCCACCCTGTACGTATATGTAGATTGGAAGGTAAAAATGTAATATTTTCCAAAACAAATGTGATCAATCTTATTAAACATGTGATTTGCAAGATACAGTGAATGGTTTTAAGATTGTGTCGCGTTCAATTTTTTCAGATTAAAATAAACCAATTGGATAACACGCAAAACAAATTAAATTTCTGTAGCCTTACTTTATGGAATTCCATACTTTCCATGTTTCAAATATAACGCAGTTCCACAATTTCTAACATAAATATTTAGTACTCTACACTCAGAGGCGAATTTACGAATTTGCCTCCCATACGCTGGAAATATTTTGCCGCCCCTCATCTACAATACTTTTCGCATTTTGTTTCTACTGCAGGTAAAAAATATTTAATATACTCACAAATTAAAATGAATTTATATTTCTTATTAACTTGAATGATATATAAATTGTGTATGAATTAAATAGTTGATTAATAGAAGATGGCAATACAAAAATACTAAAATAACAATACCTCTATAAAAAAATTAAATAATTAAGACTATAATTTTGCGCCTTACTTTTGCTTGAGAAAAACTTTGAATTAATTCGTCAAAAGAAATACTATTAATTTGTGGTTGACAAACATAGCTCTGCGGCTGAAGTAATAAAAACAAACACCGCCTATTGTTGCGCAGTGGTCGACAGAGAGATTGAAACTTGAATAGAAAATTTTGACAACTGAATTATCTATAATTCTAAATCTCTAAATGAATCAATACATTCTTATCTTTTACTTTAATATTTTAACATTTAACTTTAAACTCGAAACGAATAAAAATACATATATTATTAGAAATAGCTAATTCACAAGACAGAATTTCTCCTCTAATAGAAGAATTACCTTTTTATAATAATTGTAATAGTTGTATCTTATATTATAGTTTCAATCATAACAAATAAATGTTTAAATCGATATTTATTAGAAGCTTAAACATTGAATTAATTTGAATCTTTATTGCCATTCCTTCATTGCAATTTTTACATTTAATAGATGAAATTAACTCTCCAGAAATTAAATTAAATAAATTGGTCACCAATGATTTTGAAATATCAGATTTAAAAGTGTTGAATTTGATTCTTATATAATCGTTGAATTAGAACAAACATTAAATTCTTTTCGGCTTCTAGATGTGGCTAATCGCTTATCTATTCCCTACAATTCAATTACACGAATAATTGTTTCATCAATCGTACGCGCGTAAAATCTTGTCTTTTCCCTCCGAATGCGTCCTCTCTTCTTTGTGTACGCAGGAGGCTAAAATTCTCACCCGGGGATCTATCCTTGTCAAGCTATACATCATGTTCTATTGATAAAATTGATGTCATTTAATCAAACCTCAGACATGTTTGATTGTAATCAATTTTTAATTCTGGAAAGACACGAAAAAACCTTTCTGCCGTACAATTTGTTACCGCTGTGCACATAATTATTGTAACGTGCCAGTTCTTGTCTATCGTTACCTTACCTTAAGATTTGAATTTGTGTTATTCTTGGTCAATCTATTTACATTACGTTCTCTTTTCTTTTAATAATTAAATTTTGGTACATGTAGATATTTTCTCTTTTGTGTACGTAATTACGAACGTCCCTGTACATACGTTTATGGTCCATAAGAGCTACTTTAGCCACATTAATTTTGGTGTTCTGTGCGCATATGCGAACTGAACATGCTTAATTCATTTCCGTTTCTTCTACCGTTCCGTTTAATACGTTTTGTTTTTAAGTTTCTTCCCTTGTATAAGGTACGTACTGACTTTCAGTTATATTTTTGTGTATATTATATTTAATAGGGAACAAAGAAAGAGAATAAGGGTCCGCCACTACATAAAGGGACACCGCTTGTGTTAAGGAGAAGCTCTTATGTTAATGAATTTCGTATAGATGTAAAAGCATGGTGTATGACGTCGCGAAGTTACAATGCATGAAATGGCGTGGGTGATAATGCAATTTTATCTTCAAGACACCTTTGTTTTGCATCAATAACGCACGGTGTTTATCTACCTGTTTTCGTTGTTTGATCTAGACTTCCTTTATTTGTATGTGGAAGACAAATGAAAATTACCTTACCTTTTACCGTATGTTTATCTTATGAATGTGAAATGAAATTCTTAATCTGCAGTTTGTTTTAAGACGAACTTAATATATTTATTTTGAGTACAAGAAAAGTAAGTATGTATCCTTTTAATGCAGAATACGTTTAAGGAAATAACAAATCAGTATAGTGTTGTTTTAGTACGGTTATAATGAAAAGAACAGCTGAGTTCGGTTTCTAAGATACAAAGATTTGAATGCATAACCTAACCTAACTGTAATGTTGTTGACATAGGTCAGGTACACATTTTATTATTAAATACAGTGTTGATCATATTCCATTTTGAATTTTAAGTAAAAATATATTATATGCTAGTATAGTTGTGTTGATTTGGTAATTATTTAAAACCTTAAAGCTTTACGAGAAATACCGTTTTAGTTATTTCATGCTGAAATAAATCGGACATTTTTTGTTTTTAAATATACGTATAAATACAGCTGTTTAGTGTTATTCACATTACCTGTGGTATTAATATACAACTTTCTCAATTTTTTTTGTATTTTAATTATTAAACCTATAGAATTGAGTGAAATCCAACAAGAAAAAACAAACAAATGCATTACTGATTATGTCTATGGACATATCTCTGCATCCCTCACAACCTGAAAATAAATGACTTCTCAACTATAGAAAGTTTCGTAAGTGGTGTACCTTGCTGAGCTAGACCGTGGGGCAAC
>JARFJB010000603.1:1010000-1060000 GCA_036346205.1 Vesta saturnalis
CCATTTCTAGGCCGTTTTATCCAATGGATACCAGGAGCAGATGTTATTTCACGCGCAGGCCTGGAAGCGGATTAATTCACTTTTTTGATTTGTTAATTTAATTGAAATGTTGCTAATGGTATTGGTACTAACTACCAAATGCTGAGGATTACTAGGAATTTTATCTAACCGGTAGCCTGGCCGAACAGATGCATCTATTTTGTACAGAATCTTGGGAGGATTTCAGTTTCTTTACGAGCCCTTGAAAATATTATGCTCAATGTGAATATTTGTATGTTTACTTATTTGTATATCTAAATTAGAGATATGTAAAAAGTTAGCTTCCAATATACAGGTTTCAAAGCTTAGCATACGTCCAATGGAATCCTGTTGGGTAAAATCTAGGACATATCAGCTAAGCTCGCACTTGAGCGTGTTATTTGCCTAACTAAAATGACTTGTGGAAACGTGCACCTTTATATAGGTGCTCAATTCTTCCAACTCGTATGGAAATATAAAGGAGGTGATTTATGTCGCTTTTATATAATAAAATTATCGTTTCCCGCCTGTGTATTTCTTATATTACAACTGTAAAATCCAGCGACATCCATTACGTAGGTTTCATCGGAATTAAGGTTGATGATAGGATAAAAGTTATTACTCGCTATATGACCAACACCCTCTACACTGAAGGTGACTGACATGGTGACTATGCGTCCACAACTACTGTATGCTGTTTATATAGAAACTTTATGCAGCGATGTCCACAATTTCTGATACCAAATTATTGCTGCTGTGCTTAAGTATAGTATATTTTGCAATTGTGAAGGTAGTGGAGAACTTATCTCGGTGGCGGACTATTTCCGAAACTGTCATAGTACCATACGCTCCCATCACGATTCTTGTAACAAATACAATAAGTACCACGTCCCTTTCGACTACCTAAAATAATAATGCAGACCTCGTTATTCCAGGGTAATTTGGGTATATTATCTGTCATAAATATACTCCTAAAGCATGGTAGACCGCTTGAATGCTTTCTTAGCTCTACAGTCAGGCATATCCGGTAATTTTTAAAGTTCTTTTTATTAGTTTTAAGTGTAAACCCATACTTCCTCCTGGCCGATAGGGTTTCAGAAATATTTCCCCGCCCTTTTTCTTTCTTATAGCGATAGACTCCATTGTGCGATGATCGCGTGAAGTTTTATCTAGCATTTTCCTTGCATTACTCAAGGCATTAAGGGCTTTTGCAATACTATTTGTTCCTCCGGTTAAAGCGCCAACGGCTGATAACCCGGCAAGTAATGGTATTAGAAATAGGAAAATTCCGCCCTCTTTAAAAAAGAAATTAATCCGGGAAGACTTACTTTTCTCTTCTCACCTAAACTTTTCACGGTCAATTTTGCTGCGTAACACCTGATTTTATAACCTTTGTGGTATATGACTTTTATTTTGTTAGCAATTATTTTACGTAATTTCAATAAACTGCTACGCGGTCGTTTTGTTCTTTTAACACCCATTCCGAACTTTTCCAAAATATGATCCGCTCGGTGTTTACTGGTCAAGATTTTACTGTCTCAATAAATAATGTCGTGAGTTTTTCAATGAGCGTATAACAGGTTGATACCGGGATCACCACGTTGAAACCTTTTATCTAATTTAGCTCCAGGACCACAATACTGAAACCGGGAGTATGGAGCTCAATTGGTGGCTTATTGATGAGGCTATTAACCAGATCTCTCTCACGTGCACTTATCCTTTTTCCAACTAACATTGTTTGTATGGGGGAGGAATTAGGATATTCATCAATGTTGACGGTGGCCATCCAGAACACACAAACACACACACACACGCACGCACGCACGCACCCACCCTCCCACCCACGCACCCACGCACGCACGCACGCACACACAGCACGCACGCGCGCACGCAATCAACCCCCACCAAAACACCCCCACCCCCACCCTCCGACAGACCGACCGACCGACCGCCCACCCACCCATCCACCCACCTGCACACACACACACACACACACACTCACAAACACACACAAACACACACTAACACACTCACACACTCACACACTCACACACTCACACACTCACACACTCACACACTCACACATCACACACACACACACACACACACACACACACACACACACACACACACAACACACACACACACACACACACACACACACACACACACATACACACACTACACACACACAACACACACACGCACGCATGCACGCACGCACCCACCCTCCCACCCACGCACCCACGCACGCACGCACGCACACACGCATGCACGCACGCACGTACACACACCCCCACCCACCCAAACACCCCCCCACCCACCCTCCGACAGACCGACCGACCTGACCCACCCACCCACCCACCCACCCACCACACACACACACACACACACACCACCACTCACACACACACACACCCATCCACCGCCTGCATACACACACATACACACACACACTCACACACAAACACACACACAAACACACACACACACACACACTCACACACACACCACACACACACACACACACACACACACACACACACACACACACACACAGAGACACACACACACACACACACACACACACACACACACACACACACACACACACACACACACACACACACACACACACACATACACACACACATACACACACAATCAAAAGTTTAGTTTTATTACAAGTTTATTTTATTTACATGTTATTCTTTCATAACATTAGCAGAACAAGATACCAGCGAATAGTACCTTTGGATGTCCAACTACTTTACCTTTTGATTGTAACTATTAGCATTTCTATCGGTTGAATTGGTGAGAGGGAATTTGCAACAACGTTCATTCCAACGTCAAATCCCTATGTTCGGGGTTTGAATACGGATGCACGATATACAGGGGTGGAAAAACATTATTGCGGGTCTGACTAAGCATTATATGAGTGTGAGAGAGATATAACTTTACCGATGTTGCCACTTGTATATATTTGCATGTAGGCACGAAATATAAACTACTTAAGTCTCCTTCAATCTAGCTTCAACATTTCTAACGAAACCAAAGCAATTAAGATGATGTTGAAAACTAGCGTGTTCTTTGAAACTATTAAGTAAATACTTTACACTTAAACATTAAATTGTACCTCAAACATCGAAGTTTATTGTAATTGCGAATTTATGACATGGTTCGATTACTACTCGTAAGAAGAACCAAGAAGAAACTTACGAGAGCTACAAACAAGAACATTAACATTTACATTGAGAGTATAACTTAAGTTTAAGGTTTAACTTTAGCATTATAATTCTTATTGAAAAACCAACTATTTTTAAAAATGAACAGAATACTTTTTTTTTCAAAACTCTATAAGATTTTCGAAAAGACATCCACCTTGCGCAAGGCAGTAAAATCTCGGATAAAATTCACTTCGGGTGTTTTCTAACATTTCTTGGGTGATGCTGTTTAAAGAGTCTGTGCCCATAAATTTGCTGGGATACGTATCCTCCAAACAAAAAAGTCGTTCGGCGTGATATCAGGTGAGCGAGGAGGATATTTTATAGTACCTTTTCCACTAATAATACGGTTAGAGAACGTAGTTTCCAAAACCTGTTGAACTCTAATTGCAGTATGAGCAGGACAGCCATCTTGATACCAATTGTCATCAAAATTTATATTGAGGCGTTGAACAGCTGGAACTATCTGGTTTCTCAACAGTTCTAAATATTTGTCCGCATTCAAGTTTCCGTTGATAAAAATGGACCAATCATGGAATTGCCTAAAATTCCTGCCCACACGATAACTTTTTGGGGGTATTGTGTCCGGTAAGGAATACTAATGTGTTTGTTTTTCATTAGCCCGATTCATCATATCTTCACAATATTCCATACGCTTTTGATTTTCTTGCGTAGTTTGCAACTTATAGCAACGGGATTTATTCCTTTTCAAGATATTGCGAACTGTTCTTGGTTCACTGAAATTTCTTGAAGTTGGCGCTCTTCGTTTAAGTTACGACCAAGACGCTCACCATCATTACCATCAATGCTACTGCATTTTCTACAATTATTTAAACATCCACATCTTTCAAATTTACAAACAGTACGCATAATCGTACTTTCTGATGGAATTGGCCTGTTTTCAAAGGAAAAAGAAAACCTGCCCATTATATCTTGTGCAGTGCTTTGTTACGGTATAAATGTTCACTAGGACAAGGTAAAAGATAAACCTGGTTTTTGCACGGCTAGCTCAGCGTGCGGGTGAGGGTCTATTGGGACAAAGCAGTCTCGTCTCCGTAGTTTACGCTATCTACCATAGTCGAAATCGGGAAAATGACACAATAGGTTTCGGTAGGCGCCAGGATATTCTAAAAGAACACACCAGGGTGTTTTAAAATGCGAATTAAACGACGGTACGCAGTGGTCCGAATACCCAACTTACCACACTTACCAAATCGTAACGCTCGTAGCTCAGGTTCCGCAATACTGCTTCACCTGAAAATTCTTCAAAATCTGCACCTTAATCTGATCAACTTACTACCGTGCAGCAATATTCAAACTCAATACAAATCTCTAATATTCCCCTTACGTTAAATTACTCCCTTAAACAAATCAACATAACACATACTAAACTGACTTCAATTCAGTTACAACTCTTGTCTAAACTTGTGAATTACGTTACGTTAACTTAATCTGGCAATAAAACAAAACAAAAAAAACAAAACTCCAACTTCTCTTAATAGAAGTTGGCGACGCTTTCTATTTGAGTAATAAATCATCACCCTTTGCCAAGGCTTAATATTAAAATAATTACTCCAAAACAGTAACTAAGTTAAACATCTATTAAATCAAAATAAATATATAAAACAATTAAAATTTAAACAGGTCAATTTGAATATAAAGGTAACCGGATCTTCTTAACTTTTTCCTCATCGAATTCTGGCCAGTAGCAAAACTATCTTAAGCTAAATTGCATTCAAAGAAATTCTATACATTTAGATTACTCCAGCACATAAATCTTATATAGACTGAATAATGAAGGTAAGGTTTTATTTACCTCCCTGCATAAAATATTAATGGTATCAAAAAAAAAACACCTTAAATAGCTTCTAAATAGACAAAGGAAACTGTCCGAGAACGTTAACAAAATGACACAATAAATTCAAAAAAAAATAAATACTTCCAACAGGTTCCTTCGTTAACACACATTACATAAAAACACAATCAAATTTTATTCTTTCAAGTCGCAAGATCACCAACAGAATGTAAATTACATTACCTAAGTCACGCAGGCAAATAGGGGATGATCTCTGCTCTATGACAGCGTCGGATACGGCTCGTGCGGGCCCCGATATTTGATGTTGCTGCTTGATGACTAACTCGCCTCAGGTTGCTACCGCGTATTCAACTTGATTTTCAATTAATTTACAATGATGTCTCGTAACTTATTGAAGCAGCATTAACTATTTTAAATCCCTCTAATAATTTCTTTTAACTCAAACTTGATAAGGTTCGGCAAACAAGCAAAAAAAAAACACTCAGCACATCGTTTTACATAATCTTAAACAGTACGTGTGGGTGGGTGTTCGGTCACTACGTTCACTTAACTCTTATGAATGGGGTTCTCTAATTATATCTCGTTAATAACGAAAATTGAATAGTCCTCAGGTTCGCACTACAAGAAAACACGAACCAAATTTCTATCATAAACGCACTCGAAGATGCCGTTATTCTCCAATAAACTAAATTAATGCGCGAGCCCGGTTGAAATGTTACTTCACAAAAAATATCCCAAACTTGGTTATGTTCGACTCGTCTTGCAAGTCCTCAACGCTACTCCCTTAACTTTCACTAGGAGCTCGCACAATGATGAAACCCCAATTCCGATAATTCGACGACTTCCCTACACGCACGACTTTACGCTTCAAAAGCTTAAGACAGACACTCGCCCATTCAAAATTACTTTCTCGCCATATTAAAAAAACGTTCCCCTCCATACAAATTCATTCAAACAAACCAATCAACCATTTTAATTTTAAAATTTCCACCCCCCTAAATTTACGATGATCTCCCGATTTAAGGCGAAGAAGCTGCCCCGTCTGCACTTTCCTTCCACCCGATACTGAAATGTTACTGCAAAGGTACAACCAATCGCCCACCCATATTACTTACATGGATGAAAACCAACATTCCGACTCTCCAACTGTTCCTCTACACGAATGCGACAGTACGGCACCAATGCGATAACAACGCTTCTTTGTAATAAAACTTAAAAAAATCAAATGAATTTATCTCAATAGAACTTCACATATGATTCAGGCAATAAACTGAAGATTGTACTTAAAATTCCAAAAAAAAAACTACACTGACTTTTCTTAATGAAAATTACGTAACTACACCAAAAAAAAATACGAAATTCCTTAATACACCTTACACATTCCTAAAATTCCTTTACATACAGCGTGACCCATTCAAGCAAAACATTCAGTATCTACAGTAAGCCCTCAAACAAACAAAAAATATACGGAATCTAACTTAAGTGAATAAAATTACAAACAAAATTACCCAATACGTATACAGGGTGTTCAAAATACCCTGACAGCTTCATGAATAATACCACTTAATAATATGTATTTTTTCTTCAGTGGAGTATATGAGTATTGTGTCGGACTTGCTGAAACACTGATTTTTAATTCTCGTTGACAGTAGCAATTAAATGTGTCATTGATACTAACTTACTCAAAAGACGCATGTACGGCATCAGCGCTTTTAGTTTGTTGTGCATTCTGTCTCGCACGTGAACTGATTGTAGTGTCTACGTTTTACTTATTATAAGTCAGACCCGCGATAATATTTTTGTATACTTGTATGTGATACATTAAATAGATAGATCAATAATGCGCAGTTCCATTATATAAACTGTGATGTGAAAATTTATGTCGCACTTGTAATTTAACACATTTCCAAAATCAGGATAAATGTCGTCGTTGATGACATCATCACCAAACTAACATCTTACGTAACTGGCGGTAGTGGTTGACTTGTTCGAACTCGTGCAATCTGCGCTACATTTTTAATTAACTGGAGGTAAATTAATCGATGTGGCTTGATCTAATCCCAGCTTTGGAATTTGAAATGAGATGCTGAATACCTTCCTCTTGATGTTCAAGGTAAAAATGTTACTGGTACATTACCCGGTGGATCAGATTGATCGGCGGGATCTTTCTTCTCAGCATATTTTTCTATCTTTAAAATATGAAAATATCTGTAACGTGTTAATAATTTCAATCACATTTCAAATAAAACTATTGAAGTATAGGCAAAAAAACGCTGTCAAAAGTGACATGATTATGTTAAGGATCGGTAGATGGTTTTTGCACACAATTTGTGAATAAACTTTTTTTAAGTAAGCTTGTGCTTTTCATCACTTTTTACCTTTCCACCTACATGTACATATGTAGGTATAGGAAGTTATGCAACCAGCTTTTTTTCACTATCGCTAAATCGACTTAACAGCGAATTTTACATTTTACAAGGTTTCGCCAAGATCGCCGGTGTGTCTATGTGTGTATGTCGGTGCGTCGGTACGTAGGTGCGTCGGTGCGCGTTTGCACGTGTGCGCGTGTGTGCGTGTGCGTGTGCGAGTGTGCGCGTTTGCACGTGTGTGCGTGCGCGTGTGTACGCGTGTGTGTGTGTGCGTGTGAGCGCGCGTGTGTGTGCGCGTGTGTATGTGTGTGTGTGTGTGTGTGCGTGTGCGTGTGCGTGTGCGTGTGCGTTTGCGTGTGCGTGTGCGTGTGCGTGTGCGTGTGCGTGTGCGTGTGCGTGTGCGTGTGTGCCTGTGCGTGTGCGTGTGCGTGCGCGTGTGCGTGTGCGTGTGAGTCTGGTTGTGTGCGTGCGTGAGTGCGTGCCTACGTGGGTGGGTGCGTGGGTGGGCGGGTGCGTGCGTGCGTGCGGGGTGAGTGTGTGGGTGGGTGGGTGCGTGCGTGGCTGCGTGGGTGGGTGGGTGCGTGCGTGCGTACTTGGGTGCGTGCGTGTGTGTGGGTGGGTGAGGGTTAGGTGTGTGTGTGAGCATATGTGTGGGTGTGTGTATGCATGCAGGTGGAGGTGTGGGTGTGGGTATGAGTGTGAGTGTTGCTGTGGGTGTGGATTGGAGGTTAGTGTGGGTGTTTGTGTTGTGTGTGTGGATGTACAGTAGTATCTACGATACCTACAGAACTAAAATACTACCTACTTAAGAATTCGTGTTTGAGCTTGCTTTTATTTCTTCTGTAGCTGATTATATTTTGGGATAAATTGTGTGAGGGTGAAGGGGGTTTAGCAGCAGCTACTGTTAGTTTTTACTAAATATTTCTGAAACAGCTGTGTATTTCAAATATATAACTATACCAATACATAGCTCATAAAGGTATACATTTTTGTGTTATATGAAATTTTTTGGTGTGACTCGCAATTTAGCGGCAAAAAAATTCCTACTGTAGAATTTAAGTGAAAATTTAAATTCTTACAACATATGAATAACGATTAATTTTGTAAGAAAATTATAAATATTATTTAAATAAAATTTATTTTTTGAATAGAGTTTCTTAGTATAAAGCGAAATAAGTCTAAAAATTAAATAAGTATGATTAAAAATACTTAAACTATGTTATCGATATTTTTGTAGAAGTGGGCGGCTTTTGAATTTTTGTTTGAAGTTAGCATCTAAATGTATATTAACTTCTATCTGATTAAAAACGAGGTTGCATAGTTATCCTAAAAAATGTGAGTAATAGTATATCGCGTACCAAGGTGGAAAGGACGTCTTTGGTTTATTCACAATCGTTTGGAAATAAAATTATAATCAATACCAATTCGTTGTAGTTACTCATGTGATAGGTAATCTTATCGGTGTTGTGTTGCAAATGCTTCAATGTGATTTAAAAATGAGTTGAAAGTATTCAGAACAATAGTTTTATAAACTAATTATGTATCAAGACCGTACTGATAGTACGCAAATTAAATTAAATTTTTAATTTTTTCCACCCGGGTGGAAACAAACTTCAAATATGTGCTCACCCGGATCGTAACCTTGATGAGGAAGGGCTTGCTTTCAAACTTTTCAAATGCCCGATAATGCGCTCATTACAGGTGTGGTTGTGAATAAAATTTATTGGCTCCAGGAGATTATAGGCTCGCCTAACGGCTCGCCCATAAACTTCTCCTCTCGCCTGGCATATCCTATTTACCATGCTAATAATGTAAAGTATTTTTCACTTCTTTTAATTTCCAGTTTGTAGGTTGTAGGTGTTGTTCCACACCAGACGTTTATAATATGTGTAGATCAAATAATTATTAAATTAAGCACATGGTAATAACTTAAAACCATACAACGTACATGTCATTTTCAAAAATACACAAATATATTTTAATCTTATAATGTAATTCTGATTAAATATTGTTTATAACGTTTGATGTTATTTTCGTTGGTTCCAGCTCATTTACTGTGTAGATTAAGGCAGTTAATCTTTATTTTCCTGTTGAAAACTACGAAATTTGATTAAAACGTTGACTTTAACTTCTACACACCATAAACTCGTAAAATGTAGGCTTTATTATGAATTACATTATTAATTTACAATGTAGCAACTGTAAATACTAAAAATAAAGATAAGTATATAAAATTTCTGGGTAAAACATAATTCCACACATAAACATTTAATCTTCATATATGCTTTTGTTGGGTCGAAATAATTGTCGGTATAACGTTAAAGGTTATTGGACTTGACGTGTGTCCCATTGGCTTAAAGGCCTAAATCAACAATTGCGACTACAGAGGAAATAAATAAATAAGTGCAATTTAACTTCAAACAAAGCAATTTCTTTTGCGATATGTTTACCATTCTGTTACTTTTAAGCTTTAATAAATTTTTATCTGTCAATCTACTCAAATATTTTTAATATCTGTCAAAATTTTACAATTACCCAGTAAAAATGTTTATTGTTAGACTTTTATATATTTTTTTAAGAGTATATAAACTTTTACGTCAAGAAAAAGTATTTCATTATATGAATTCGTCTTACCTTTTTGACAGATCTAATATTGAAAAATATTAAATGAAAAATGATGTAGGCTTAGCTCTATACCTACCTTTATATTTTACTCTTTAGCTTTATTTGAAAGTGACAACAAAACCAAAACTTGAAGACTAAGAAGCTTTAAGATTTAAAACATAAGTTCTGTTCACAAAATGTAGATATTTTGAGAGACGAAACAAGAATTTCTGGACAATAAAGGACAATCCGTTTGTAGTAGTTATGGTACACAATATTATATTCATATAAATATTAATTTTTATTATTTATCTTGTTTTGGACTAGTTTGGTGGTTAGTGCTTTCGCCAAACATAAATAGTACATAAACTCAACCTTACTAAGTTAATTTATTGTGCTCAGTTGTTTTCAGCAAGCTCTACCCTAAAATGTGTAGGAGTTCATTACTTTTTGATTGAAATTGGAATGAAAATGAAACAAACTCGATCAATGTTCCAAATAAATAAAAACTTTCATAACAAAGATACTTATTTCATTATTGAATACTATTTGTGCTTATATATAATAGTCATCGAAGGTTGTAATATACCTTGTATACGCTACTCTTAAAACGTAATTCGTGACGTAATAAGTGACTTGCAAGACAAAAAGAAAAGAAAACTATGTTTTTCTTTAAGAGCACAATATTGAACTTATTCGCAACTATGCATATTCTCCCGAATTTCCTCTAATAGCCTTATCCTAACCTTACTGGCAGTGATGCAAATCTTACTGAAGTTCACAATAATTCAAAGCTTAAAATTTACTTAAAGCCGAATGTTGAATTATTCGAAAAACACAAAATATAATAAATGATTGGCGTTTTAGTAGCGTCCTACGCGGAGTGTGATTGCTAAGATTCAATATGGCGAGATAGAATTAAGTGTTACATTGCAGAGTGAAGACAAACTGTGAAACTACACAAATTAAGAATTAACGAGTTTTGCGCAAACAATGGTTCAATCCCTTAATTACTAACTAGGAAAGACAACAAGAAAACCCGGTTAGTTAACTAATCAGTAATAAACATTTATAAGTAGCTTTGTATTGCAAAGTAAATCATACAAAAAATGATACAGTATGCAAATACATGGCATTAACGCGGTTTAAAGTACATACTGTATCTCAATTGTTACCGCGATAAAAAAGATAATTAAAGTCGCAATTTGATGTTTTTCGGGATATTTTATTTTATATAAGAAATATTTGAATGTATGTAACTAAGGGTTGAAAATAAAAAGAACAACATATGTTGGGGTAGACAACATGTATCGAATCGTTTAAAATTTCTATACGCACATTCTTAGTGTAAAAACGTCAATAGTTTAATAATTAATTACGTCAGAACATACCGCAAGTTTGAAATTCGGGACCTAGATGCAGGTTTTGTTACGTGCGAGTGCATATTTTAAAAATTAATACTTCTTTTAGCAATAAATGTGAAAATATTCTACTAAAAGTGCGAATTTGTTTTTTTTTTCTTTTCAGTGTTGGTTTTTCATGTAAATTTTTCACAAAATTACAGTGGTCGTATAAATAAACGTATCGCTAAATATGCGGGTTTTAATAAGCGGTCGTGTAAACAATATATCCATAAATAATCGTTATCGTTTTCGGCTTAAACGGCTTATCTTAACCCGTTAAATATTGATCAATAAGTGATTAATTAAAAGATTATATTTAAATGTAAGTAGGTATTTTAATATAAATTAGGCTCGCAGCAAAAATTCAACAAGCCTATGTAACCTATTAAGAATCAATCATTGCCTTACAAGAAGTATCTATTTAATCAAGCACGCAAGCTCATTCAGTTGAAATCTGTTTCCGCTTCAGACAGTACCGTGTGTAGAGGAAATAATGCGTGGACAAACGTGCAACGATAGACTTCCGTTAATTCGTTATAAGCGAGACCGTGGTTTACAGACACGTGTCCAGATGACATTAAAAACACCTCAAACTCCATCTTTACTGTTATACGAACCCGTTCCGATTATTTTGTATAGATGTACAAGTATGTGTAAACTGAGAAAGGAATGCTGTATATTCTAACGCAGTCACTCAAACTTGCGGGTTGGTTACCAGTCACTCTGTTATGGTTTATTTGCACCTTACCCTCACAAGGCATTGCTTTAATGAGTTTTTGTTAATATCTTTGATTCAGTCGGCTTATTTAGAATTGTTTATCTACGAGATAATTTCTCTTTACATGTAATTTATTGTAATTGTACGTATGTATTTTTTGCTTTTATTATTCACTATATAATTATGTATGTGTAAATTCCTTCCCTATTTTTTGTTGTTCTTGTTCTGTGTAGTTAAACTGTATTGCAGTTACCTTATTTTACCTGTTTAATTTTGATGTTTGTTATATTTTACATGTACCGTAATCTGCATTACTATTTTCTTATTTACTTAAACATCGACATGATTGGTTGTATAGGGCCACATGTTTGGTATAACAATTTTATTCTTATTTATTTATGCGACAACTGTGGATGTGATTTCACCGTTTATTTCTTGTTTGTGTTTATGTGCAGCTAAACTGCTTTTAATTTCTTTGTTTCTTACTCTTATAATTAATCTGATCTAATGGTGTTTTGTTATATATTGAACACTTTCATTGATTTTTTTGTTGTTCTTCGATTTATTAATTTATTAATAACTTGAGTTTTCTTAGCGGTTCTTTCCCAACTTAGTAAACTAACGGGTTGAACCATGATTGCGCGAAGCTCGTTAATTATAATTTGTGTTGTTTCTTTGTTTACCTGTCCCACATGATGCAACACTTAACCTCATCCAATCCTATCTCATTCACATAACACGGCGTAGCATACCACTAGACGGCCAATTATTGTCAGTAAAGTTAACTTACTTCCCTTAGCGACTGTTTTGTTCTTGAATTTGCTTTATTGTGAATAAGTTCAAATTACACTTTTAATGATAGGGTACCTTTGGACACTGCAACATGAGCAATTTAGGTCAATTTAAACTACGCATCAACAAAAGAAAGAAAGTAAATTCGCACACAAAAACGCTTCATAAATAAGTAAAATTTAAATCATGTGGCTGTTATTCAACCAACTATGCTGTTAAGTTAGCAATCAGGTATAGTATAATATAACTGCAAGTTTGAGTTTTTGTAATAGGTGATTGTGTGTGTATTTTAAATTTAGAATAAATAAAATGATAGAGTAAAAATTCGGTGGCCGTTCTTGTATGTTGAATTAAAATTCAAGAATTGTTTGTTTATGTAAAATTTATAATGAGCTTTTATATTACTATTTTAGTAAATGCCTATACTGAGATCAACAGTATGAGTTGTGATTTGTACAATGTTTTTTTTTGTTTTATTCGTTCATGTGGATTTTTTCGTCGTAACATGTAAGAATTTTTTATGCATCACGCTTTTACTTATTGTCAAGTGAGAGGTAATGTGTTGTAAAAATTTCAGTTTACTTGCTTTAGTTGTGGTTATCTGTAAAGCAAGTATTAAGTTACTGTCGTTTTGATCAAACGAGAAGTGTTGAATTTTGAATGACGTACGTTGGTTGTTTTCAGCGTTCCTTATTTGGTGCATGAGTTAAAATAGAGATGAAGTGTGAATATGTGAGTTCGTTGATATGCATGTATTATTGTGAGCGGGAAGTGGAAAAATTCGTTATTCGTAATCAGCCAGTCGAAGTATAGGTTTTGAGCTACAGAAAATGGTATGGACACAGTGATTTGAGTAGGTTTTTGTGTTGTGAGAAGAAATGCTTCTGCGAACCCGTATTTTGTTAAAGAAAGTACACTGAATTATGGAAATCTCCGGAGTGAAGTTATGTTACGTAAATTTTATTGTGTGATGAACTTAATGACACATTTTAATGAATAGTTGCGTAATGTAGTAAGTAGCCGTATAATACCAGTTTTGGCTTAGTTTAAGGTCACTCGCTCTATCGTGGTGACAATCGGAAGGATAGGTTATCTATTGTAATAAATGGGTTAAATGATTCTTGTATTGGCTAAATTGAGTTAACGTCAAATAGTTGGCTACGATTTGAGGAATTTATTGACAACTAGGAGTACCATATTACATATCTAAAAATAGAACCAGTTTATGGAAACGGTAGTTTATTGACCTTTTCAAGGTTAAAGTTCGATGGCCACTAGAGATTCCATATTACAATTCATTCACTCGCCATCTGATGGTATTAAGTCAATTAAAGTTTATTGACCTTTTCAAGGTCAATGTTTATTCACCATTAGGGACTCACATTTCGATTTGTATAACTCTAAAAATAGAATCAAAGTTCATTAGCCTTTTCAATATCGGGTTTCTTGACAAATAGGAGTATTCTATTACAATTCTTAGAAATCTAAGAATAAAACCAGTTCGTGGACATGGGAATTTACTGACCACTTTAAGGTCAAAATTCAATGACCTCTAGAGATGTCCTATTACAATTCTTAAAAACTAGGGGAAAACTCCAAAGTATATTAACTACTTTAAGCTCAAAGTGTATTCAGCGCTTGAACCCGGAGGTTGTCGAATTCCTAGAAATCTAAAAATAGGACCACTTCCGGGAAAGTATATCTAAAAATAGAACCAGTTCGTGGAAACCTCAAAATCTCAACAGGTACCATATTGCAGTTCTTAGAAATCTAAAAATAGAACGTGTTCGTGGAAGTGGGAGTTTACAGGCCTCTTCGAGGTCAAAGTTCCGTGGCCTAGAGTTGCAATATTACATTTCTTAGAAAGAAGAGGAAGAAACCCCAAAGTTTAATCACTTCTACAAGCACGAAGTTTATTGAACACTTGAACCCGCAAGTTGGCAGATTCCTGAAAACCTAAAAATAGAACCAGTTCCGGGAAATTCTAAAGTTCATTGAACTTTTGGAGGTCAAAATTTATTGCTGACTAGGGGTGTCACATTACGATTCTGGGCCATCTAAAAATGGAACCAGTTCGTGGAAACCTTAGTTTATTGATCTCAACAGATGCTATATTACAATTCTTAGAAATCTAAAAATAGAAACAGTTCATGGAACGAAAATTAGGAGATTCCTGGAAATCTCAAAATAGGACCAGTTTTTGGAAATTCTAAAGTTCATAGACCTTTTAAAGGTCAAAGTTGATTGTCCACTAGGAGTATCACATTACAATTCAGGGAAAGGTAAAAATATAACCAATTGCGGAAACCTCAAAGTTCACAGAAGTACCATATTACACTTCTTAAAAATCTAAAAATAGAACCAGTTTCCGGAAGTGGGAGTTGGGTGCTCAAAGCTTCTTGATCTCTTCAGGGTCACTGATGTAGGAGATTTACCGAAACGACCATTTGTTTTAGAAAATTGCCGTTTGTTCTTAGGAAACTTCTATCAATTACTAGTAAACCACCACCAGTTCTTAGAAAACAACCACCTCTTTACGAGAAACGGATTCCTATTTTTGACCTGTTTTGAGTTGTTTCGGGAAACTGCTACTGGTCCTTCGAAAACCGGTACCAGTTTTTGGGAAACCGTTACCAGTTTTAGTACTTGTTCTTTAGCAATCGGCTACATTACCCAAAAATAAATATTTAGATCCTGGTGGTCAAGCTACTTCATCGATAGGACAACAGTAGTAGTAGCATGTAAAAGATAAGACGTTTATTGATCGGTGTGTCGACTACATCACATATAAGTTTCAGCCGTGGAGAAACGTGCACCACAAAATTTACAATTGGACCTGTCAGGTAAAAGCTACATACTTTGATCCAGGATCTTTCATCTAGTCCTCATCACTTTCTTGTTTTGTTTACAAGATGAACTACGACTTAAAAACTGACAAATTGGTTTTTCAAAATTTGAACTGTTTACACACAAACTTATGATATTTATGCAAAGCATATAAATTAAAAATTTATTTATTTTATAAACAAAAAAAAACTATTTACATATTAAAAACAACTACTTATTGACATCGATTAAAAAAATTGATACATAAAGTTAAATATGTAAATGGTCTATTGTGTGTGTGTGTGTGTGTGTGTGTGTGTGTAGTGTGTGTGTGTGTGTGTTGTGTGTGTGTGTGTGTGTGTGTGTGTGTGTGTGTGTTTGTATGTGTGTGTGTCTGTGAGTGTGTGTGTGTGTGTGTGTGTCTGATGTTTTGGCGAACCTTTGCTGTCACGTCATCTGTTAGCTACTCCCGGTGCCGCACTGAGTATATTTATTTAAAATGCTCCGCAACCACCTCGCACTCTTTTCCTTGAATTCTTGAAGGGTTGAAAGATCCTGGGTTTGGTGTACAGTACCCTGTGATTCACATCCTTCTTCTCCTATCTACTTCAAATTCTTCCCACTGTATTGCAGTGGAGATGCTGATGCCGGTGCTGCTGTTGATGGAAGTGGTAATCCACAGTTGTTGCGGGCATAATGCTAGAAAAATAATTGAGTATATTAGTAAGGGATCTGTCACATTAGCAAATAATGAAAAACTATATATTATGTAAAGTGTACTTGCTTTTCAAAGAATCTAGTGAAATACTTATCTATATAAAAATTTAGCATCAGAAATAATACAGGTAAATTTAAGTAACCACAAGCTGGATGTGCTCAAAACATGCAACTTCTTAGGAGCTACGTTACACCATAATTTCAATTGGTATTCAAAATCTTAAACTAAGTACTTACTACAGTCTTTGAACTTTCCAGATGTAAGCATTCTTATGAGGTAAAAACCTTACTTCAAGTATATTATGCACTGTTCTAATCAAAATTGCGTTATGACATTATATTCTGGTAAAATTCGAATGTAGGCGAAAGAAATTTTCAGCATTGAAAAGAACGGCTCTTCATACAATATTTGCATTAAATCGAAAGCACACCTGTAGTTCGTATCTTCCTAAGCATAATGTTAAATATACAGTGGCCGTCTCTTCCCTACAACGTATTATGTGTATCATAAAATTGAAATTAATGACATTTCCGAACTAAGGCACATAGGTGCATGTACAACATTTTTGATGGTATTCAGTGACGTAATCATTAAAAATGGTCCTCCTCTTCAGACATTGGTCTTTCAATAACTGAAGCTATCTTAATGGGTATTGAGTTACTCGTTCCCAAAGAACATGGTCGCGTAGGTCATTCCCGTTCCCACCCGTGGTTTAATAGAGCTTGCGCTGATGCATTATCGCAAAAGCATAAACTCTATACCAAGTGGAAGTCAAATAAATTTGTCGACTATATTGCCACAGGGAATAGTCGCAGAAGCGTCATCACCAAGGCCAAAAAGATGTATCAAGAACGTAATTGCAAAGAATTAGCCTCTTGTTCTTTGGGTAGTCGTAAATTTTGGTCATTAAATAAAGACATCAGTAAAAACTTTAGTACATCTTCCTTTTCTCCCTATGATATCTCGTGACGGATTTGTAGTAGCTCATTCTGCTGACAAAGCCAACCTTAAAAATGCTCCCCCGAGCTAGTACCTGTATTGTCCATACTCTTTTCGATCTCCATGTCATCTGGAAAGTTTCCCTCATCGTGGAAGTTGGCACATCTCCAACCTATTCTTAAAAAGGCCGATAAGACCTATCCCTCAAAGTATCGACATATAGTTACCACTTCTATTCTATCGAAAATCATGGAAAAAGCCATCAACCATCAACTAATTTCGTTCCTTGAATCCAATAAACTTCTCGGCGAACACCAGTATGGGTTCACACAGTGTCGTTCAACGGCGATCTTCTTTTATGTGGCACCCAACTTTGGAGTGACACATTAGAAAGGTCCGGTGAAACAGTCGTAGCAGATTTAAACATTTCAAAGGCTTTTGACCAGGTTTCTACTTCCAAAGCTCACCTCTTTTGGCTTATCCGATATGCTCATCAATTGGATCTCAAACTTTCTTGATAAAAGATGTATACGTGTTGTCGTCGATGACTTATTTTCGGAAGAAACTGCTGTTAAAGCGGGCGTACCCCAACGACAGTCAGCTCCCACACTTTTGCTGGTTTACATAAATGATCTCACTTCCTCAACAACTAACCCGATTCATTGATTTACAGACGACAGCACTCGACATTGTAGTTCTTAGTTTTCCCACAACAATAAGTCTAGTCAGGATGTGAAAGTAAAAATGACAGCCTTAATTAACAGAGACCTAGAACTTATCCTTGAATGGGGAAGGAATAATCTACTGACGTTCAACACCGACAAAACCCAGCGTTGCCTAGTGTCCGCCAGGACAGATCGATCATTTCCTGTTTTAAATATGAATCACTTAGATCTCAAGTTTCAAACTCTATTTCTATGATATGAATGTCAGTATGATCGAACCTTTCAAGGGTTGACCACTTTTCGTTAGCCAGCAAAACAGCTGTCGTAAACTGGGCTTCCTATACAGATCTAAACAGTGCTCCTCATCGCAACAACTACTTTTACTGTATAAGCCTCAAATTCGGCCTCATCCTCAATACACCCTTGATATGGTAAACCGCATCCAAAAAAGAGGCATAAGACTTACAAACGACCCATCTCTAACTTCTGACTTACAATCTCTTCAGTATAGAAAAATTGTTTCAGTTCGCTAAACGGGCGCAATCTACATTTCTCCACACGGCCACCAAATTGTGGAATACACTACCCAGTTCCTGTTTTCTTCCAAACTTTGATTTAAGTAAATTTAAAGTAGCCGTTCATAAACATTTTTTGGCAGCCTAACAACATCCCTAACCCCTCCCAGTGTCCCAGTGTTCCTGAGTGCTTTAGCACGTTAGGTCAATCTTAGCCTGTTCAGGAATACTATTAATAACAAAAAACCTAAAAATTACAAAAATAAATACATAAATAGCAAATACCTAACAGGTAAATAATGTATTTTAAGATTATACGATAGCTTCATTTCAAAAATACTTTAAATCTTCTATAAAAAATATTATGCCTACCTTATTTCGAATAAAACCAACAAAAGCATTCGTAAATTACTGATTTATTTTATAAAAATGGAAGCAGAGAAAGAAAATTGAACCACAAACACGCGGTAATTTGTCACTTTGCTAGTTACTCTCATACTACCTTCGCTTTTGTCTCGAAAGGTAAAACGCCGACAGGAGCTCTATTGGTTTAAACTTTTACCGCCACAATTTTTTTAAATTGGTTGGCATATTTCCCGATGGTCTCGTTTGATTGGTAGCAAATAATTATAATAATGAACGAATAAGGAGTCCATAAGTAAATTATGTAATTAAAAATTATTTAAATACGTGAAGAAAAAGTTTACCTCCAGTGGGATTTGAATCTACGACATCTACTTTGCTAGAGTACCGTTCAACCAAGAGAGCTATCGAGATACAAGCCCCAACCAATACAAGCTTTGTCTTTATGTATGTGGAATAGGCGTAATTTCTATATATAATGAGATCAATGTAAGCGCGCATTTCGCTAAGCATGTGTGAAACCTAGCGAATTGTGGATCTCAATCTTATTAAACGCTTTCAAGTATTAAGTGTAATTAATTTCAATAAAATTCTTAGAGACATGTTAAGGTGTACTTTTTCCTATAAAATGAGCTTTTTGTGAAGCACTACGTAAACGAAGTTAGTGTACTTGTTTCATAGACTTGTCAAAAATTTGATTTTTTGTTCAATGAATATTTTATATACGGATCTTCATATCTCTTTGCTTCTCGTTTAATTATCTTTTATGTAACATCTAAAAATACTGGTGGTGTTCATTGCACTTATTCCATGTACCGAATAAATTTATTACATTAAGATTGGTATGTACGCATGAAATGTGTAACTATACCAATTAAGAAAAAAGAGAATGAAAGACGGTTTTCTGAATTACGGGTTGCAATGACTAATCACACAAACCTCACAATTTCGGCTTTACATCAAAGTGAAATTTAGTTCTATTTCTGTATGTTGCGGTAAAGAGAAGCGTAAGGGGTCAATAGCTAAACTATTTCATTACTCAACTGTAGATAGAATGTAATGACTATCCCTTGAATCTATTATCGATGTAAATCGTTTTAACACCCTCTGTATCAATGCACAAGTATTGTCATTAATTTTGTTAGTGGTGACATTTACAACAGAATTTCTATGAGGATTGTTAATCAATGTATCAATGTACAATCATTATACTAGCGGTAAAATAAACGGATGTAGTTTTTTAACATTATTGTTGTAACACAGTACACTTTTGTCCTTTAATAGGTTTAGATAGAGTAAATTGGACCACACTCATCAAAATTTTTACCTGTCAATTTACTAAGATAGTCACAATCCGCATTCATTTTATAAACGGTTACTGAAATATGCGCTATTACCAAACCTACAGGAACCACATATAATTGTTGTGGATAACGCTGCTTACCATTGACGTGTAGTAGAAAATATCTGGTGAGGTCATCACACAACTTGCCTCAAGGTAAATGGACCACCTGCTTATCAATTAACCTTAACAAGATTTAACTTTTAATGTCATGGCGTATCTATCTAATGCACGTAGTAACTTGTTTATAGCATAAGTATCCATTTCAGAGAAAATCATGATTTTTTGACGTATTATCAGTTGTACAGAAAAAAGTATATGCATATATTTTCTAGGTTTCCAAGGCTTCATTAACTTTTACTCAACATTCTTTGAAATAATTATTTTCAAGCCCAATTATACTCGTTTAAATCAAAATACGTATTTTGAAATAATATCTGTTCATAATTCTCAGAAAAAAGTAAAGAAATTAAGTTTTACGTATTTTCATTTGTTCTATAACTTTTATTTAAAACATTTTCTCAACATGTATCTCAGAAAGATGGTATACTAAGGCCTGAAAAAACTGAAGCTGAGCTAGTGAGCTAGTAGCACCCTTTCTTGAATGAATTGAAGTGAAGCTCGGATTGCTTTGAAATAATAAAACTTGAGCTAGAGGGCTAGTGAGAGTAGTAGTGTGCTTTCTTGGAAATACGAACAGGGGTACTCTTAAATGTTCTTTCATTATCAATGCAAGCATTTTTAAACCAGTTGTATTTTTGCTGTATTATTTTACGAGCCTGAATAATTTTTGCTTTAATATCATCTCGCTATTATCCATTGTAGCAAAAAACGGGTTAACTGAACAGGTACCGGTTTACCCTGAACAGAAAGCTGTTAATACCTAAACAGACCAATAACTACTGAACTACTGAAAGCAGTTTAAGGTATTATATATTCGTTAAACCTTTTCCTATAGCTACCATTATGAGTTTCAGCATCCTTGTTTATGACCATGAAACCAAACGGATCTAGCACTTTGAACACATATCCAGAAACAATTTCAAGTTTGACCCAAATAGAAACAGTTGATATCATTATACCTGCACATGTTTAAATTTCAAATCATTTTTCTCAGTAAACAGACTAATCATTGTATTTGTTTTGCCACAATTGGAGGGGCTGCATATAATACCACGTAGACTATTACGAAGTAGTTCAACATGTTTTTCAGTACTAGACTTTAATTGGAAGTTTTTGCTTCTGAGTAACTGCTTTCATCGTTCGTTAATGGATGAAATAAAACAATAGCATCATGAAGAATAAGACCATAGACATCGATTCAATTATCGAAAGGTGGTACAGGTTTAATTTCCAATTTGATGTCTACCGTTGAGTTTTTAAGGATTCATTTTGTTTATAGCAGTCCTTGCAAATACTGGACATGATTTGTGTTCCTAGTAGTTGACTAATGCATCATCATCAGAGTGATCACACCGGAATTTCAAATAATTGTGATATGCAGGTATGTATTGGTTAGCACTGAAATTGAAAAGCATTTCTTCATATGGGTAATACTCAGAATTCTAATGTACTTTCAGGTTTTCGATGTTAATGTGATCAAAATTTCCGGCCCTTACCGACTATGTGTACTTTTACCTTGTTGGAATGCAACAATTATCCAACGTGGTTTTTGCAATTGCGTTGACGGTTTTATTGGCCATATGTGTGAGGTTGCTTGTTTTCAAGCAAGTAATTCATATAACTCCCATTGACGAAATGGAACAGTAATACAATTTTTATTGATTCCTGCAAACAAGTTAAGTTTCGCTACATTACAAATTAAGTGTTAAGTGTAGTACTTTCAATTGAATCTTATTTAAGGTTATTGCTGCATCAATGTCACCATAGTATCAGTTTGTATCGCTTTAATATCGAATTAACATTAACCCTTAACACATATTCACGATTACTTGATGATAATCCTCCGTTGTTCCAAATATGTGAATCAATGGTATGCATACTGTGAAAGATTTTTCTCCATGTTGCTCATCGAATTCTACTTGTAATTGTTCTGTAATAAAAAATTAATAATAGGGTGTAGCAATTGTTATTTCACCGCTAATATTACTTATACTCCTAATAATAAATAGAAGATTTTGTGCCTTCAGCTCAGTCAGATTAAATGGGCCATGTTCTTAAACTTTGTATTGCTTTAATTAGAAAATGTGTGTGTGTGTGTGTGTGTGTGTGTGTGTGTGTGTGTGTGTGTGTGTCTGTGTGTGTGTGTGTGTGTGTGTGTGTGTGTGTGTGTGTGTGTGTGTTGTGGTGTGTGTGTGTGTGTGTGTGTGTGTGTGCGTGCGCGTGCGCGTGCGCGTGCGTGCGTGCGTGCGTGCGTGGTTGCGGTTGCGGTTGCGGTTGTGTGGTTGTGTGGTTGTGTGGTTGTGTGGTTGTGTGGTTGTGTGGTTGTGTGGTTGTGTGGTTGTGTGGTTGTGTGGTTGTGTGGTTGTGTGGTTGTGTGGTTGTGTGGTTGTGTGGTTGTGTGGTTGTGTGGTTGTGTGGTTGTGTGGTTGTGTGGTTGTGTGGTTGTGTGGTTGTGTGGTTGTGTGGTTGTGTGGTTGTGTGGTTGTGTGGTTGTGTGGGTGTGTGGTTGTGTGGTTGTGGTGTGTGGTGTGTGGGTGTGTGGTGTGTGGGTGTGTGGGTGTGTGGGTGTGTGGGTGTGTGGGTGTGTGGGTGTGTGGGTGTGTGGGTGTGTGGGTGTGTGGGTGTGTGGGTGCGTGGGTGCGTGGGTGCGTGGGTGCGTGGGTGCGTGGGTGCGCGGGTGCGTGGGCGCGCGGGCGCGTGCGTGCGTGCGTGCGCGCGTGCGTGCGGGTGCGGGTGCGCGTGCGCGTGCGCGGGCGCGGGCGCGTGGGCGTGGGCGTGTGCGTGTGCGTGTGTGTGGTTCTATAAATGTTAAAATACCTCGGATGCCAACTTATTTTATGGAAAACAAGTAAACCGTAAATGTACAAAATGTGAACAACAAGGTTTATTATAACATATTTAAGTCAAGTAAAAGTAGAAAATCTTAATACTGTTAGTAACTTAAAAAATACCTTATGCTAATAATTAGAAATGAAATACCTGTTGTCCTTTAAAATTTTGGTTGTCATTGGTGTACTGTTACTGATAAAATGTGCTGACGATGCCACGCTTTCAATTTTGGTTGTGCAATCAATCTTAAAATGGAAATATAACAGAGTTTTGATATTCGTTGATCCCAAATGAATAAATTCTTTTACAAAAAGCCAAACTTGGTTGATTTAAATGGATTAATGTACCATTTATTTATAATTTTCAGCATAGCAACAACTTCTATTGTGCCATCCTCGTTAAATTGAAACGTAATAATACAATGAAATTACGTAATAGGAAAATTTAAATTAATAAAAGTAATGTAAAAGGAAAAATAAAAGTGCCTAAAAAGGATAAATATAATAGACAAAGAAAGTAGCTCATACCGTAAATTTTACACCTGTTAATAAAAATAATCAAGAGCAAAAATGGACGCTTTTTGCTTTCATATCGTAACAATAACGACTTCAAAATAGATGTCTGCGCATGAGCTCAATGTGCAAGACGAAATGCGCGTACTACCCCACTTTAAAATATCTAAACGTATACTTTTTCGGCCACTAAGGTATGCAATTCACATGACACAAAAATGAACAAAGTTGCCTAAATTATTGTATAGTTTAATACAACTCAAAAGGTTTGTTACAGTTCCTCATTCTTTGGTGACCACCCCAAATGGCTTAGTGCTTTGTTCTTACTTGCCGTATAAGAAAGAAAGTGCAGACGTTATGGCTGAATATCTGCAAACGTCCACTCTTTGACCATCTAATTCACAACGAATTTCTTCGAAAAGAAATGTGGGAAAATGATTGGTTAAGTTCCATGAATTTGTATCATCTTCTTTTTGAGCTCAAATTTACCTTCTATGTACAGAAAACTATCGTAGGTAGCCGCAATTAGATCTTGACGTTGAATTAAGATGCGTATTTGTTCAGAAAGTCGGTATTCAGAAGATTCATGCGGAAGATAAGTGTGAATATCTGATTCAATTATAGCATCATCAAAATGTACGTTTTGAAAGACGTTTAATGATTCGGCCATTTTCGGTGAGAACTTTTAAGCCAATTGACGTTAAAAAGTGTTTTTCTGCTGATTTTAACCGCAATGAAGGTTGATGACTAATTAACGATTTACTGTTGGGATGGAATCCCTTTTATGAATTCTTAAAATAGAATTGGTCCTTGATTAATTCTCAGACCCATGTTCTTTTAGTTCTAAGAGTACCGTGAATGGTTGACTTTCACCAAAGTCTATTAATTCGCCCTTTTGATTAGTCAAATTAATCGTTGTATTACTAATTAGGTAGGTGTTTACTTCTAAATATCATTGCTTGGAGTTTTATCTGGACAATAACCTGGTGGAACTGAAACGCCAATCTCATACAATACTTTTGCAGGTTTCCCGTTTCGACAAGTTCCTTGTATAATGTTGCACTCTCGTGTACATTCGTGTGTTTAAGTATTTGGATGTGTAACGCAGACGTATGTAAAACATTTGGTTCCAAGATTTTAGACTAAAACCCAAGCATGCGACCAATGCTATTTTCCTTAGTAAAATCGATCTCAGATGAACTGTTTATCTCACACTTAAGTGTATCGTTGTTTGCTCTAATCATAAACCTTTTTGTGTGTATTTTAGATTTTACATAATCACTAATTGGTTCAAACCGATATGCACCATGTGGAATATTAATCACTTGCAAATGAGATGGATTCGTTCTAAAATAAAAGCTATCACTGTCTGTATAAACGTTTCTAATGCTGTTGCCACCTTAAAATCCAACCAATTCGATAACATATTTCTCCCTCAAATCTAGTTGTATCGGTGGATAAGAGCTAGCTGTATTACCAACACCTTCTAAACTGAACGTTATTGACGTAACTGAGAAAATTTGCGCATAGGTGCCCGCAAATAATTGTATTTCATTCTTGATGTTGGTTGAAGTTATAATATATTTCTTCTACTCCTATGCTTTAATTGGTTTATTAAATGTGCACGCCCCGTACTTTAATGATACCCATAATGATCCAAATTTTTCATAATGATACAAGTGTACAGCCAATAGAAATGCAAAATTACTACAATATCTGCTATCAAATTTGCTGTGATTTTACAACCAATAGAAATGCAACATCAGCACAGTGTTCGCTAAATATCGAAGTGGCCATATGAGTATTTCTGACAGATATAAAATTAAGTAATTGTGACAATTCTAAGCTGTTTGAATAAAAGTTGTGAAAATCTGTACTTTCTTCAAATAAAAACCTCGCAAAAATGGACGATAGTGACAGTGAAATAGAAAACTTAACTCCACCAGAAATTACAGAAGAAGCTACAATAGCTGCAAACAATTTATTACCAGCAAAATCGGCAAAAGCGTATGAAAAATGTTATTCCAAATTTATGGATTGGAAAAATATCAAGAACGTTAACAGCTTTTCGGAAAACGTTCTAATTGTTTATTTTGAAGAAGTGGCTAAAAAATTTAAATCATCAAGTTTATGGACACGATACTCAATTTTAAATTCTACGTTATCTCTTAAACATAAAGTGGATATATCCAAATACACCAAATTGCATGCTCTAATGAAAAGGAAATCTGAAGGGTATAAACCCAAAAAATCTAAAACGTTTTCTACGAATGAAATGAAACAATTTATTGGAGAAGCCCCTGATGTTAAATATTTATTGACAAAGCTCAGTGAATATAAATTTTGTTTGTACAGGAAAAATAGTGTTTCTTTCATAGGTGGTATGTGTTTTTGGCATTATGGGTGTTTGCAGAAGGAACGAGCTCCACAAATTGGAACTAAAAGATGTAAATGATGATTTTAAATCAACGCTGTTAGTTACAATTAGGGACACAAAAACGAAAACAACAAGAAAATTTATAATAACAGGAAAGTATTATGAACATGCAAAAAGTACATTAATCTTCGCCCTAAAAACTGTGTAACTACGTCATTCTTTATCAATTACATAAATGGGAAATGCACCGTACAAAACGTAGGAATAAATAAATTTGGTGGGATAGGAAAAGAAATTGCTATCTACCTAAATCTTCCTGGTCCCAATTTATAAACCGGACATTGCTTTCGTCGCACTTCTGCAACAATATTAGTTGATGCTGGTGGTAACATCACCTCTTTAAAACGCTACGGTGGGTTGAAATCTACGGCAGTAGCCGAAAATTACATTGAGAATTCAGTTCAAAATAAAATCAATGCAGCCAATCAAATTTTAAATTCGATTGAATACAACGAAATCAACAATTCAATAAATGTTAATCCATTACCTTCAACATCAGCAATGGCATCAACTAATGTTATCCCAAAAGTGCCACAAATGCAATTTAATAATTCTACTATAGAAAATGTAATTATTAATCAAAAAGAATAGGTAATTGTAAAGTTTTGATTCTTTTTTTGTCAAAGTTCATTTTTTGCTATTTTTGTAATAAAGGTTTTTTAGTACAAGTTAGAACTGTTCATTATACTTTAAACATAAATGTTCAAAATAAAGTACATAAAGTACATAAAGTACATACCTACCTAGTTATTTTTTTTATTAAGAAGTAGAAAAAATAGTGTATGCAACTCGCATTTAATGGCTATTAAGACACTCGTATTTTTTACGACACTCGCCTACGGCTCGTGTCGTAATCCTCATACTCGTGTCTTAATAGCCGTCATTAAATGCTCGTTGCATAATATACTATTACATCCCCGTAAGTAGTTAATCACTAAGATTGGTGGTTGAAGATTACCGAAACTATTGTAAAACCATACCTCTTTATCTCACTTTTTGTAGAAAACCCAATGCGTACCGGGTCCGCTTGGTCTATCTAAGTTAATAATTCCAGATTCATTTTTACGTGGTAATTTAGGCATGCTATATCTAAGATAGCACAAAGATTCGGGAAATTCCAATCTATAGCTTATTATATCATTTAAATTGAATAGTTCTTCTACACTATGAGCATTGAACGCGCAAGAACAGCTGTTGTAGTTTTCTTTCATAACAGTTTTTTTTAATTCTATCATACTCTTTAATCAATTTCCAATTATAACAAATACCAAGATTTGTAGATATACATTCACAATGTTGATCATAGATTATATCTTCTTCGTTTACATTTGACCAATCAAGTTTATTTTCAATTTCTTCTGATCGGAAAAATTGTAATTCTACATATGTAAGGCATCTCAGAAGCTCATTCCATTCCTTCACGTCTAGCACAATATTATTGCTTTGATCGCAGTTCCACACCTCGTATGCACTACTGGCGCAAGGTTAAGGTGTGTACTGTATCAAATTTGACTTTTGATTGTTCCGTAAGTGATATTATTGCTGCTTGCATTATAGTTAGATAACGACTTCACTTGCTCGCAATGGCACTACGACTAAACACTGTTTAGGAAATGGTTGTAGGTAAAGCATGCGTAATTTACATATGGTGGGGTTGTGGCACTACTATTAAAAACAAAATTTTACGTTTATTATTTTTCCAGCTGTACCTTAACTACTTATAAACAGATCCTTTGTGTTTAGTAACGTTTTAAATTCACCAATTCGGGTTTTTCTTGGAAATACTCATTAAAGCGCTAAGGTAATACACATTAAGATCAGCTGTTTCCATGACTATACGTTCACTATACTTAGTATTAGTTACAACCACATTCATCACTATATACTTTTTAGACATCTCAAGGTCGCACACATTTTAAAGGGTTTGCAATAGGTGCTTTGGTTTAACCTTGAAACAAGAGGTTCTAGCTCTAACTTGCAAGGTAGGTATAAGACGTCTACACCCCTTTTCAGGGCTTAGTCCACTGTTACGCACAACTTATCATGTATTTAATTATGAGTCACAATTAAATTTATAAGTAAAACAGAAAAAGGGTTTTAATCATTTATTATAAGTAATACTACTTTGCGGTTTAAAACTCGTGAGTGTTTTCTGTAATAGGGACTGGCGTTATTGGAAATGGAAAAATGATGGTTAATAGTATATTACGTAATAAGTGTTGTAAAAGGCATATTACGCACGAATGGAAAAATTCCATGAGTGCGTAATTGCTTTACAACACGTATTACGTACTATACTTTACCTACGACCATAGACACTACCAAAAAAGTCTGGACTACTTTTAATATTTTCATTTTTTATTTTAGTTGTTGTTTTTTGTTGTTCGTTTCATGTATACATAGAGATCAAAAAACTAGTAATCTTCATTTCTTTAAATGGGCTATTCTGTATATTATTGCATCTTTAGATTTTTGATCAATTTTATTTCAAACAATTTTACAAAATTATGTCTCACAACTTTGATGATCATACACGATATAATTCGTTCTATTTACTACTACGTTGGTTTAATTAACATTAGAAACATTATAATAATTATTTATGGTTACTGTACAATTATCACGTATATTAGAAGTATCTCGATTTGTCGATTCATATGACATTGTAATATTTTCATTTGTTAATATAGTCAAACTGTGCGTTTTGTTTACGAAAACTGTGCGATTTGTTTACCGTGCGTAATGACGAATTTACTGAGGCTGTCGTGTGTTTTCGTCTATTTTCTACAGTGGTCGTAGGTAAAATATTTTACATACAAGATCTACCTTGGTGAAAAAGGGCTTTAGATTTAAAAGCAAGCCTAAACGTCCTAAGGCATTATTATTCTAATTATGAGTTTTAATTCAATTTTGACCGGGAAATTTGAAATCGCCCCTTATCTAAAGACAGAAATTAATCAAATCAATCGATAGGTCAATAAACACAGTCTAAGCATATCAAACCTAATCAAGTGTTTTATTTTACACAACGCTTTTGTTATGATTAGACAACCATAATAATAATAATATTACTCAAATTCGAAAATACCTCTGGCGAAAAGGGACCTAGATTTATAAACAAGCTTGAACTCACTATCCCGTTTTGAAAACGGGCAAGAACCCTTAGGGTATATAAACAAGCTGACTTTCATTTACAATTTTGATAATACACAAGCATTTTGAAACTAACACCGATTTCATTTCGTAAAGCAGTTGTAGGATGCTGCTCTATTTTACCCACGCTAATTATTATCATTAGACAACCATAATAACAAAAATATCGCTCAAATTAACATGTACATTATTGTCGAGTTTTGCATACAGTGATAAAAATACTTTTTACAGTTAAATCATTAAAAATTCTTGTACAGCAACAAATATAGCCGAACTTGAAATCAAGCCTATAACAGTTGAATACAGTAAATAAAATGAGGGGTAGGGATTAAAATAAAGAACGATCACTTACCAAGGTTGTTGTCGATAATCGTATTGGAAGAATGCCTTGACAGGGTAAACAACTGCTTACAATCACAGCATGTGCACTTTAGCCGTCTTGCTTATAACTGAATAATATAAAGTACTTCCAGCAATCGTTAATATAAAGTAATTATTTTCTGCATTTCCCCAGTTAATTACCCACAATAACGACCTTTCACTATTCGAGTACATCTAATCTATTTGGGAAAAATAACAGCCTTACATTAGTGAAAGCTTTATGAAAGTTAAATGGACTCGGATTTTATGACGTTCACGTTCTTTACGCTTCTTAGGACGTTCAGGCTTGCTTATAAATCTAAGGCCCTTTTTCACCAAGGTACTTGCGCTAAGGCAAATCTTGTATGTAAAATATTTTAATTATCACTTTTCCACTCCCAATAACCCCAGCCCATATTACAAACAACATTCATTAGTTTTAAATCTCAAAATAGTATTATTTATAATAAATGATTAAAACCCTCCATCTTTTTTATTTATAAATTTAATTACAAGTCATAATTAAAGTCCTGAAAATATGTGTAGACGTCTCATACTTATCTAGGGCTTCTTGTTTCAATTTTCCCCCATAACCATTACATTTATGATCTATGATCTGTATGTAGTTTTAAAATATACCGCTAGGTGGGGCCACTCCTATTACAGAAAACTTTCATTAGTCTATACACAAGTAGATGGCGCCACAAACAAATTCAAATTCAAGGGGACCATGACAAGGGGCTAAGACACTAAATCAAGTTCAGAAGACCTATAGCTGTCTTACAAGTTAGAATTGGGTCCCTTATTAGAATACAAGTTTAAATTTCTCGCTACAATCAGAATGTAGAGACTTGAATACAAATTCAAATTTCCCTCTAAGGGGACAAGGGGCGAAGTCCCTAGAGCAAGTTGCGAAGCCCTACACCTGTCTTCCAAGTTACCATTAGGATCCCTTATTAGAACACAAATTCAAATTTTTCAGCCACGCCCCGCAACCAATCAGAAACCAGGGGAAGGAGTTCATGGACCAATCAAAAACTAAGGGGCATGGCCTACCCCCCAAGTCCACTAATGTATGCGCGCACATGGCGACTGCGGTTACCTACCCTCCAGGGGCTGAAACTGCCAAAAAGGCAGAATCTTAATTAGGGGTGAAACTGTCACGTGACCATCCCCACACCAATCACGTGACCGCGCCGTATGCTAAACATTGGTGGTGGACTGCCAAAAAGGACTTAATTAGGGGTGAAAATAGTCAAGGTTTTAAAAATTCCATCAAGGGGTTGAAAATCGCCCCCGAAAAAAAGCAGCCCCCACCCTCAAAGGTCACTGATTTGGGGTAAAAATACCATCAAGGGTTGAAAATTCTGTCTAGGGGTTAAAAAAGGCCCCCGAAAATAAGCCATAGGGGTGGGAAATGGGCACGCCCACGTGGACGTGATCTCCCCCACCGCTGGTGACGTCACATCCTCAACTGACTCCATTTTACATTTTATACATGAAATAAAAAAAATAAGTTTAACCAAATGGTAAAATTTCTGGCAAGATTCCGTAAATGGATTAGAAACTAAGTTATTCTTTTCGTCAATTTAGGAAAGACCTAAAATAAAAATTAACTCATAACCAATTTTTACAGCAATAAAATCTGGACATAGCAAAATAAGGAGTTATTTATGTAAATATAAAGTAATCAATAATCCTAAGTGCATATGTAGTAATAATGAAGAACACACAATTGAACGTTTGATCTATGATTCTAAATTACTAGAGATTAGTAGAAAGAAATTAAAATATGGAATCAAACTAAAAGGAGATATTTGGCCAGTAGCAAGGAAGAACTAACTTCTAAATATTTATATGAATTTCTAAAATTTTTGGGTAATCTGAACTAAGATTTTTATAGATTATATCAAAAAGTTTAGTTTCGAAATGTACTAAATTTAGACAAAAGAACGATATTTCCTTTATATTTTATTTGGTTCTGAATATACTAGAGAAGTAGTGAGCAGGAAACAGAAATCCATTATAGATTATATAATAATAAACAGACAATAGAGAAAAAAAATAAAGGATACAAGGGTGAGAAGGGGACTTAAGAAATATTCAGACTATTTAGTGTTGTCAAATCAAGAGATACAAACAGAAATGAAGACATAAGAAAGGAAGTACAAAGAAAGAAACAATTATGGCAAGCGTATTTGGGAAATAGAATTCAGGAAAAGTATGACAGGTATAAATAACAGAGAGCCTAAGTAAAGGAAAGCGAAAGTAAAAGCCTGGGAAGAGTTTGGTGAAAGAATGGAAAAGGACAGCTTAGGAAATCACAAGTTATTCTACATGGTACTCAGAATATGTAAAATCGAAAGATGGAAGAACGTTAGGAAATGAAGATGACATCATAGAAAGATGGAAAGAGTATTTCCAGGAAATATTAACGGTAGAAGAGAGGCATAACATAACAACTGAAGATGAGGAAGAAAGCATAGAAGAAACTGCAGAAAATAGAGAGTGGAAACAGGGAAACAAGAAGTACGAGAAGCCGTGAAAAAGTTAAAAAGAGGCTAAACGGCGGGACATGATGCTATAATGACAGAAATGGTCTGAAATCTGTATAAAACGGGTATAGAAACGCTAACTAAACTGTTTAACGAAGTTTGGCAAGAAGATTCCAAAAGATTGGGAATTGGAAATACTGCTCCCAATATTTAAGAAGGGGAAAAGGGGACTGCGCAAACTATCGAGGGATTAAAATGTTACCCATAATAACAAAGTTACATGAACGTATCCCAGAAGCAGGACTAAGGAAAGTAACCGAAAATCAATTAAAAGACTCGCAGTGTGTATTCAGGAAGGGTAAAGGGGTCCAAGATCATATATTTGTATTAAAACAAATAATCGAAAAATTTACCACAGAAGAAATATTTGTAGCCTTAATTGACCTGGAAAAGGCTTTTGACAGCGTAATACGAAAAATTGTATGGAGAAGTCTAAGAAAAAGAGGAATAAATGACAAATTGACAAAAGGTATCAGAAGTTTATATAAAACGACAATAAATTACGTAAGTACGGGAAACATGCAATCGGAAGAGTTCATAACGAAGGAAGAGTCCTCAGTCCAGCACTGTTCAATCTAGTAATGGATTATATTTTAAAGGAGATAAAAGACAAAGTAAAGAATTTAAGAGTAGGATACAGGAATATGGAAGTAATAGAAATAACTGAAAGTGTATTTGCGGACGATTTAATTATACAGGGTTCCCCATTTTAGACTATACAATTTAGAAGTCGAATAAAAACTTTCTAATCAAAGTAAATTAACTTTTTAATGGACTAATATGTAGCTTATTCTTTGGGATTTATGACTAAAGTAAATAACAATTCAAGTTTTAAAGATCATGTCTTCCAAATGCCCTCCTTCGACTTCAATGCATTTTTGAATTCTAAGTTCAAAATTTATCATCACGCGGCGAAGCAAATCTCCATTTATTCCTGCAATTTCATTTCGAATCTGCTCCTTCAGCTCCGGAATTGTTGCGGGACGACTTGCAAAAACTTTTTGCTTTAGGTATCCCCAGAGAAAAAAATCGGGGGCCGTTAAATCGGGAGATCTCGGGGGCCAATTCAAATTTCCAAATCGGGAAATTATACGGCCGTCAAAAAAATCTCGCAAAATTCTCATAGTGTTTCTGGCTGTGTGAGCCGTTGCTCCATCTTGCTGGAATAATATAGCGCCATTTAGTCCTCGTCTAATTAGTTCTGCAACATGTTTATGTTGCGTTCGGAATTAACTGTAACAGAACGGTTATTTTCATCCTCAAAAAAATAAGGACCGATAATTCCAAATGATGCTACACCGCACCAAACAACGACTTTTGGACTGTGGAGGTTTTTGGTAAACAGTTCGTGAGGATTTTCTACTCCCCAGTATCTAAAGTTTTGCTTGTTAACAACACCGTCCAAATGAAAATTTGCTTCGTTGCTCATTAGCAAATTATGAATTTCTCCACGATGCTGATGTAAAAATTCTTCACAAAATGTCACCCTCGCTCCTTTGTCTAGATCACTGAGGTTATGCGCCATTTGATATTTATAGGGGTGAAATTTTATATCTTTATGCAGAATTCTGTGGAGACCCCTTATATATACCTAGGGCAAGTGATTGCCGATAAGCCGATCTCTTAGGACTTCTTGTAAAGGCAGCTCTCACTCGTTCAATATTTTCAGGCGTACGCACCGTTCTTCGACGTCCAGGTTTTTTAATGTTTTGCACAGAGCCATTTTCACGCCAATGACGAACCCACGCCGCAATTGTAAAGCGTGTTGGTGCATCGCCCCTATTATTGTTTCCAAACTGCGGTCGAAATGCACGCCGAACTTCTTCAAATGAACCAGTTCTAATGTAGACTTCCACAGAAAACACACGCTCTTGAATCGAATAATTCATAATGCAATGAAAATTGTTAAACTGGAGCAATTATATCGTTTGCGTATAACGCATATTTGACAGAAACACTTAAGTCGTTGTTTATAGACAGGCGCCTCCTTGATCTTTAAAACTTGAATTGTTATTTACTTTAGTCATAAATCCCACAGAATAAGCTACATATTAGTCCATTAAAAAGTTAATTTACTTTGATTAGAAAGTTTTTATTCGACTTTTAAATTGTATAGTTTAATATGGGGAACCCAGTATATGCAAAGAATGAGAAAGATTTACAGTACAACATACAGCTATGAAACAATGCTCTCCGTAATAAAACCTTAGAAATAAATACTGAGCAAACTAAGGTGATGATGATAGGAAAAGAGTACACAAACATAGTAATAAAACTAAACGAGACATTTTCAAACTTATATTGAGATACGATAGCGAAAGGTGGGTGTTTACAAAACAAAAGCAAAGTAAAATGCAGGCCATGGATGGGTTGGGCACGTACTAAGAATAGGGGAAGGAAGAACAACTAAAAGAATATAGGAGGCAAGAAAACAACAGAAAAGAGGGGGACCAAGAAAAACGTGGAGCAAAGAAATTGAGGAGAACATAAGATAAGAGGGACTGCCATGGAAGGAAAGGAAAAGAGAGGCAAGGAATAATAATAATAATAATAATGCCTTTATTCAAATATTGTAAAATTGAAACTCAAGAGGAAGTTCAGAATCGTCGACAAAATTATTGCCAACACTCTACTCTACCACTTAACCCTTGATAAATATCTAGGTTTCGCACAATAAACAGAAAGAAAATAAGAAAAAATACAATTACTAACAAATGTAAAGTTAACTAATGGTAAAGTTAGTCACATAAGGAAAATTATGTTTCAACTAATGTTTAAAGACTGGTTGGTGAACAAATGGTCAAATAATGTCTTTATTGTTGAATGCATAGGAGGAGATATTAAGCCTTTGAATCTGAGATTTAAGTTATGAACGTTTGTCTTGAAAGTAATGCGATTGTATAAATAAGGGGGCGTTTTAAAAAGAATTATTTTGTGAAAGAAATATGCAGAGTGCAAAATCCTACTGATCTCCATATTCAACCTCTTACAGTCAAAAAGTTTATGTCATCCTGTCAAAACGTCTGATGTCAAAATTTAATCTTAAACAGGAATTCTGACATTTTTAAATTCTATATTCGCATCGAATACAGTAATGCATGAGTAGTACTGAGGCACTAGACGCCATCTTGGATTTTGACGTCACAAGCCCGCCCACGTGGGGGGCCGGTTTTTCCACCCTTATTTTTACTCGCTTACGTGTAGGACGTGTTTTTCTACCCCTATTTTTGCGCATCCACGTGTGAGACCGGATTTTCCACCCTTATTTTTACACGCTTACGTGTAGGACGTGTATTTTCACCCCTATTTTTTAGACACCCACGTGTGAGACCGTGTTTTCAACCCTAATTATTTTTACTCGCTTACATGAAGGACCGTATTACCCTTATTTTTATGATTTCTTTTGGGGTTAAACCTTATGGTTGTATTAAGGACCTTTTGACACTTAGGACTTTTGCTAACGCGAGGACAGGGTGGGGCTGGTCATGGCCTAGAACTGTACTTAGGGCAGGGGCTGTATGTAGAGCTAGGGCTGGAGTTTAGGGCTGTATTTAGGTGGGGCTGTATGTAGAGCTAGGGTTGGAGCTTAGGGCTGGTCTAGGGTGGGGCTGTATGTAGAGCTAGGGTTGGAGTTTAGGGCTGTATTTAGGGGTGGGGCTGTATGTAGAGCTAGGGTTGGAGCTTAGGGCTGGTCTAGGATGCCTTAGAGTTTAGTCTTGGGGTGGGACCTGTATCTAGGTCTTAGGGTTATTTCTGATGGTATTAAGGTCCTTTTGGTTGTAACCATGGAGGTTGCACACGCATACAATGTTAGAAATTGTATAAAGATTATTATTTAGTCTATTGCTTTAAAAAGGGGTTAAATGCTATTGGAGAAAACGTTTCTAATAATGATGTAAAATAGCAGTTGTATTAGGATTAATCATACTTGGGGGAATTTGAATGACAGTAAAATTTAATTATAGAACACTTATTTTTTATTGTAAATTGCATACTTATCCTCAGTGAACTATAAAAAAAAAATTACTGACATTCCTAATGAAACAATTTTTTATTAAGTTAATTAATTACATTAACAGTTTGTGTTTTCTAAAGCGAGTATTAAAAACATAGTTTACCTGCATTGAAGTAATATCTATCCGTCCGCTAAGAATGTTGTACGTCTTAATATTTTTAAAGAAACTTAATGCTTAGATGTTAACTGTAATTAAAAATCTGTAAATAAATAAAGGGTTAACACCACACTTACCAGCTCTGTAGCGTTTTATGGCACTGATTTACGCGTGATAGTTACTGTTTTGTGTTGCATGTCAAACTAAAGAACAACTTTCTAGATTGTGTAAAACCACCTATAATTAGAGTGTAAAATATACAAATAATCTCATTGTCTTTATTGCACTTACAGCAACATGCATTTACCTTTCTCTTAAAATAAAACTGTTTTGAAAATATTCGTATACGGACACACAAATTGTTTTTATAAAAACCATATTAAGTGTTTGGAATGTTTAAAATATGTAGTAAGAAATCACTGTTCACGTTTACTTTTAACTAATTACCGTGTAATTATATAACCTTGTTAAATTTAATAGTCTAAAAACCAGTATAAATGGTTAATATAATTTCTTTTTAAAAACGTTAAATAATAAATTTTATATAATACGATTTTTAAAAACACACATGCCGAATTAAAAGAAAAAACAGTAGGTATTACGCAATTCTTAATTAAAACAATTAAGGTACTAAAAGTATTTTTATTTATCAGAATTGAATGATTGGGTAACAGACATTAAACAATATTTTAATTATCTCATCATTTACAATTAAACATGTACTAAAATAGTTTTTTACAAAACCAATCATTGATAAACTATGTAATCTAAAATATAGAAACACTAAGACATAAAATCCACATACACCCGAATGATAGTCTTGCAGAATTTTTTTATTATATACGAAGCATATGGAATTCTTCTCTAGGAAATGTAAATGATATCCTTGCGGTACTCGCCCAAAGGAATCAAAATACTCGCCATAACCATTCTCGTCAATGTAGATAGCGGCCCAATGCTGACCAGGCTTGTTTGCAGGATCCGTGTTTACGATAATTGCACACGGTCGAGGTGCGTGTTTCGGTAATTGATTAGAAGCACATACAAGCCGAAACACATTCTTCTTGTGGCTGTGGATCGATTTCAAGCATCTCAACACTTGTACCGCATACATCTTTGGAATTGGTATGTGTCCAGTCTTGTAGTAGTAATGCGTTTTCCAGCGCACACATAGGCTCAGTGATGTTATGACTTAAACAAACAGCTATACGCTTTTGCTTCCTTTTTCAACTGTTTAATCGACGGACAACCACTCTCCTCCAGGTTTACTATTGGTTTGTTAAGAAACCTTAAAAACTGTTGTTTTTCACTACCCTTGACGTGAATCTTGTTAAATGGGCGCAACACTCTCATCAGCTCCTCACGGAAATTGTTGTAATGTACATGGCCCCACCACCATTTTAATCCATGATAATTATCTTCCATAAATTTTATCTGTCGTGACATGGATCCTGATATAAAGTAGCCTCGTGGTGGTTTTATGAGCATCAACGATAAACGACCGTGATCTGTAACCACGGCAATTTCTTTAGGTATGAATTCGTTGTTAACACCACTAAACCCTTGCATGTCCAAGTATACGTCCATCTTCTATCGGTTGCTGCTGTACACTGAAGCTTTGCAGGTTAGAGTTACCACTTTTAACAGCTAAAATCCACAACGACATTCCGATGTTTATCGATCTCGATCACATTATCGAATTCTGCATACACCAAGCAGTTAACGGTTACGGTGAGCGCTTCTTCAAACCCTACTTCCAGCCGAAGGGACCCGTTTCTAACTAAATTCCAGTGCGTGCTAGCGTTTGCAGACAGGTTAGGTGTTAGGTCAAAGGCCATTAAACAGTAGCCGTTGGGATAATCACTTCTTGATATATCGTTACCTTCATTCAAAAAAATGAATACCCGTACCAGAGAATAAGGTGTGGTACGCTCTTACGTATAAACCATTAGCTGTAAAGTCTGGTTGTAAGGCCTTCGAAGGAATTTGTTGTCCGTCAATATATAATGACATGTAGTTAATATTGCAGTGATGAAAATTGAACGGGTTTGAGGGGTAGTCACCGTTGAAGGCTTTATTTGCTACAAAGACTACGATGCATCGTTTAGGTAACTGACCCAGGAAAACATTATCCAATGATTTTCGCTGTATGCCTGCAGGTATAGTTAACACATTTACGTCGGTCCTTGTAACAGGATGTTTTGCGGCTGTTGTTTCTAAAGCTTTAGCGTGAGCGATTAGAATAGTTGGATTGATTCGCATACGTCTCACCAATAAACTAGCGTCTATAATTCGCGTCTTGTAATTTGAAGCGTGTGCCGCCATTAGACTAAAGGTATCTCTTGATCGTACAAATTTAGTCTTTAACTCAACACCACTTATGAGAAACTTTTCCTGATTAAACAAGCCGAGTGCACGTGACCAATCATCTCTATCTGTTTCCTGTAGCCGCAAGTGCTTGACGCTTCGAGAAACCGTTATTAGCGTTTCCCAATGCATTCATCTGTCCAGCTGTATCATTGTGCCATAAGGTACATCCTAGATGTGAACTCTTGGCATCCTTTCCATAATTTAGCAGCGTTTCGATATATGAACGGTAGGCGTAGGTGTTGTTTGGTTGTGACACCATCTTCTGATTTAAGTAAACCTCCACCTGTGAGAAAAGCGAATGCATCCAATTGTTTACCGGTGCTACAACATCAGCGTCTGTAAGTGCTGTATCATCATGCTTTAGAACTTTAGCTGTAATGTACAGCATAGTCTGACTTAAATCTATATAATCATTTCCATTTCCGGGGACTACAAATTCTATTGGGGCGTCATCACTCAGAGCTGATAAAGGTTTGTAAAATATCCATTCACCACTCTCGATACTTGTCTGCGTCGCTGGTAGAGCGAACAAATCCAATTCGGACTTGACGCATTCACGCGATTGTGCATGTAGAAAAGCCATTATCTTGAAAATATATCGTCGTAAGCAGGCTTCTTCTTAGTAACAACTCTCAGATGAGACTGATTATTATCGGACAGACGTACTCTTTTATAACCCGAACCCTCCATCATTTTATCGATTTTCTCGTCGGCTTTACGCTTAAGGTTTCTACCTGCGTCGTGAAATCTTTCTTGAAACGAATCCTTAATAGGTCGATCCTCTATGACATCACCAAGAATATTAGCACCCGTTCTAAGAGCTTCTTTACCAATAGCCTTTGCGCCAGACTTAAATAACGGTATTATACTTCTAAATATACCGCCTAACCAACTCCCTATTCCATGACCACGTTGATATGGCGCACCCCTGTAAATAGAGCCGATACCGTTACCGGCCTGATTCATGTAATATTGCTGGTAAGGGCAAACCATTATTGTACTTTCTTAAAGTGTAGCTTCAGGCACGACGTTCCAAACTCAAATGGCATTGCAGCACCTGTATCTGTTTTTATATTAATCTCGATGTTTTCAAATTCCCGCGTCATTACCGGTATGTAGTGTGAGGCGAAAAACCACATCTTTATGACCCCCATAAGCATAGTTTTCTGAAGTAATATTTATTATACGCATAAGCGGAGATAAAACATCACCTACAACTTGCGGTTCAACGATGTCACATAATAAACAAACATCTGAGTTGGTAAGCCTATCCATATACTAGTGGGGTGAGGGGGTATCGCTTCCATAGCTATGTTCTGATACGGTCGATAACCCAATTGTAAGGCTAGACGTTGTGAGAATCCGAATAGCGAGAGCCGAGTTTTTAATCTCGTAGTGACGCGTTTAGTTAGATTATGATACTCGATTGTTAGCAATTTGTAATGATCCTGCAGATCCTTCCTAAAAATACCAATCCTTGTAAATAAATCCATCAAAACTTATTTCCTATTTTCTTCCACAACTGCATATGCACGATTTAAACCTGTTATCAGTTGTTCCCACTCTCCCCACTCTCTCCACAAATACCTATATAAACACCAGCTTCCCATCCAAAAACTTACTTCTTACTTGTTAGTTATTATTAGTTATCATTTATTTGTTACTATTAATACTCTTGTAATTTTATTATTCAGTCCTGATTAATACCCTAATTCTATCCTGCCTGAAAACCTGCCTGATTTACTTCCCTACATTACCCTCATTCCGGAAATCATACTAGTCCAGTCAACTAACCTTACACCCTTCCTGCTCATTTGTATTTATTAACCACCATTTCTCCTGTCCAGTTTGATATACGAACTTATTGTGGGTTCTGGCCCCGATTTGGGTATATCAACAGTAGTTGAGAGTGTGATAGCAGACGGAGGGCTCTTACACCCGAATGCTAGTAATTTAACTGACCAATTTATCCTCACTTGTTAACCAACCCAACAAGATTTCGAACCCTATCAACTTGTTGAAGGTACACGGCGACAAGGATAGGTCATAGAGATTGAAAAGACGATAGAGAAGTGACGGTGGTATATTGCCCGAAACAATCTCTATAGTCACGATAAAGGTTATTCCCTAATTCTACCTTTGACGGTTTCGGCTTGTCCCCGAAAAGGCTTCCTTAACCATAATCATTCTTCCTATTTCTCCCTATTATAACACCTATTCATCTTCCTCCTTATAAATCACCACCTGTCCCTACCTTTAATAATACGATCCTACCTACTCGACCAATTACCTTTATTTATATTTAAATATTCAATAAACTTACTCCTAAAAACAATCCTTATTTAACCCTATATATATATATATATAAAACTTCCACTATCCAGTAAATAGAAATTTATCCTACACCTGAAAACACCTGTTGTTTCTATTCTAATTCATACAGCATTCCTACCGTAAATTTATAATTAAACTAAAAGTACTTACCCATTATATAACTCCATTCCTACACCGTTAACACACCACCATTTCACCCTAATTTAATTATTATCACATGTAATTAACAAAACAAATTGATTTATTCGTACACCACGTTTTGATCATCTGTTTTAGATTTAAAACATCCAACAATCGAAAGGTTGGAAACCACGATAAGCCAGCGGCGTAGAAGTTTTGCAAGCAAAACCTTCCAGAATAATTACAGTAGTAGTTATTAGATTTCCGTTGAATTATAAAACCCTTTAGTTTCAGTTATGTTTATTTCTTTATTTATGTTATAGTATTAGAATCAACATTATAATTTCAATTTTCGTTGTAAATAAACTATTTATCTATATATGCTAAAATTTGTAATAGTAAACTAGGATAGGCAACCTAACCTACTTCCAGGTACCCAACAAAGTATAAACCCCCCTTTTGAGAAAGTTCACATGTTCAAGAAAAGAGTATACCAATTGTAAACAAAAGTAAATTTTACAACAGGTAAAAGCACGGTAGCAGCTACCAGAACCAGGAAGCATTACAAATTTACTTATTAGTACATGGTTATTTAGCTCGCTGATAATTTCTTCTATGCTGGCGTAATTTCCCGAAGCGAATCGTATCACGTACCAGCCATCTTCAATATAAATGATCTTCTCGTTGTCGAGTTGAAAATATTCTGCGGCCTTTTTTGATATCGTTTTTAACACGTTCTCGTCGTCAGGTGGCTCTGTTCTATAATAAATTAAATTATCTGTTGCACTTACAGCGGCAAAAGAACATGGGTACTGAATTTCCGATACCCCTACAACCCACGAGCCCGTTAATCTTATTCGTTTTGGCAGTTGCGTAATAAAACTTGACGTCATATTACCTGGAAAATACGTCATAGAGCTATTACTCCATAAGGTAAGATAAAATTCCATTTTTATATATCTCTCAGCTGCGAAGCTAACACCCAGTTATTAAATTTGTCACTGTATCCACGCCACTTGACCAAGGTATTGTTTATTTCGCCCACGCCCTTCTCAGCTAGAATCTTATCGACTTTGAATAGAGTATCTTTATCAACCGTAACAACTTGCAATTCTTCTTCGTAAAAGGTGCCCTCAACAGGATCGTTATTAAGATCGATTATTCTATAAACTGGTGGTCTTCTTTATCACCGCACTAATTGTAAAACTTCCTCGCTCCAATTCGTTTCATATCCCTTCTCAAAGGTGTACTTAGTTCTGGCGATTCTGACATGCTCACCGACTTTATATTTAGGATGGCGTACTGGACCTAAACCTTTCGCGTACAGGTTATTCCACACTTCCAAAATGTTTTTATCGTTTACTGCGGGGGCCATCTTTATACTTGAATGAGGACTATTGTTGTAGGCAGTCACAAGTCTTTCGAGTACATCAATATATCTGTAGGAATTTTTGTAAGTGAAATAACGCCACATCTTTGTTTTCAATGTTTTATTAAATCTTTCAACTACAGATGCTTTTACATCAGGGTTATTTGTTACATAGAAATTGATATTTTGTTTCTTGAAAAGTTTTGTACACTGCTGCCACAAACTCTTTCCTTTATCCGTCTGTAGATTTGCTGGAGTATGTCGCAATCCTTAAGAATATCAGCGAATGCTTCAATTACAGATGAAGCTGTCTTCGTTTTAAGTGCTCTGCCCATGCCCTCTTGCTAAATACATCAATTACCGTTAGTATGTAGTTGTATCCGCTATTGTGTTTACTTAAAGTCCGCATATCACAAAGATCCGCCTGCCACAATTCGTAAAGGTTACTCAATATATTTATTTCGTGGAAACTTTTTCTGACTGGTTTATGTACCGTATAAGCTTCCTGTGTCTGCAACCAGTTTTTACTTCACCATATTACCCTTTACAGCATTAGTTAAAGGTGTTATACCAGCGAACCCTGCAGGGTGAGAGGGTCATAGTATACAGCATCCATGTTATGGCCGCCACGAATCCCAATCTAGTGAAAGTCCTCTTCTTCTTTGAGAGATTCTTCTGGTGTTTCTCGCGTTTCACTATCAGCATCGTAATTCTCACCTATAGTTGTGAGGGTCCGTTCAACGTTGGGTGATACAGAAACATCATACCTTTGCGTATCTCCGATAAACGCTCGTGGTATATTTATCTCTTAATGTACGTCGCAAACTGACGCCAACCGCGCGGGTTTGTGGTTTTCGTTTTCTTAACGTCTCGTGAACCAGATCGATAATGTTGGAATGTGGTATGATCTCGCCTTTTATTGTGAAAGTACCCTTTATCCCAAAAACATCACTGTTCGTATTCAGTATATGTAACAAATTCGCGCCTTTTCTCTTATATGAAGGAGGAAGCGTTGATACTATCTCGTCGTCTGTCAGACCTTTGCGTTGCGGTAAACCTCTAACATCATCAGCAGCATCGTCACCGCTTATTGTTATACTGGCCGGCTGACGTAACTGATTGGAAAAGTGTAAATACCTTTGAAGAACTTGGTTGTACTGCTGCCATTTGTCATGGTGGTCATTTTAGTTTTAAAACTTTATCCATATCGTTACCCAGCTGCGTTAAAATGTTGTTTTGTGTAACATCGGTGCCTGCAAGCGCTGTATAAAGTCCATCGGTAGAATAATCATCTTCTTCAGAATGTGGTCCATGGTTATTGAAACAGATTACCCAGAATTCCGCCGAGTAATGGTCCTAACAGGTGGTAGAAATGCACCACCTTTCTGTACAAGAAACTGTTTCTTCTTTTTATAGATTCGCCTCTGTGCCAGGCGTCTTAAAGTGTGCTTATGTTGAGAGAGTCGCTGCTTCTGATCAACTGACAGAGGTACACGACCTTTTAAAATGTTATATGCACACTCGCAAATACACTCTACCTGCTTACTATCCAAACATTCAATAAAGCGTCACGTTGACTTTTACTTAATCTGGCTAATGCACGTAGGATATCAGTGTTCTCGATTAAAACGTCAGCCATCATATATGATGTAATCTTTATGACTGTGAGACTTAAACCCTTTTTTCGCTATATATACCTGGCAGATACCTTGAGGCCCGAATATGTTTGTTCTATAACGTAGCACATCCGGTGTATTCTGTTTTAAATTGAACAATAAATACCCGTGTGGGCTTGAGGTAGCATCTTGGTATGCAGATTCTAAAAATTTTGGATTGTCCGATGAAATTTGTTCTAAATGCTGTATCTGAGCTCTGTCACTGGGTTCTTAAACAAAATTATGTAATGTGCGTTGAGAGAAATATCCGCTGTCCACGTCCTTGATGAAATATGTTCTGCGTTAAGAAAAACACACTTAGATTTCGATGATGACAGCCTTTGTAAAAATATCAACCACAGAGCCATTAGTTTCGCGCATTAGATCGTCAATTATTATTAAGACAGGTTTTTCCCCGTCAAACTGTCCATATCAGGTAAACCCTTTTGAAATCCACAGAGAGATCTTTAAATAAAGGCTGCCACTCACTGTAAAACCAGATAATTTTTCAAAACCTGTATCAAGCGGTTTCGATATTTTTAGAAAATCAACGATAAAATACGATTTCACATCCCGACGGACCTGCAACTATAGCCGAAAAGGGATGCTTAAACTGACCTTCCATCTTGAATCGCTAAACGATACAACAGAAACACATAGCATCTTCGTTTAAATAGACAAATGCCTGCGGGCTAAAGTTGTGATTCTCTTTTTAAAGACAATGAGAGAGAGAGAGAGAGAGAGAGAGAGAGAGAGAGAAAAAAAGAAAAAAAAAAAAAAAGAAAAAAGAAAAAAAAAGAAAAAAAAAAAAAAAAAAAAAAAAAAAAAAAAAAAAAAAAAAAAAGAAAAAAAAAAAAAAAAAAAGAAAAAAAAAAAAAAAAAAAAAAAAAAAAAAAAAAAAAAAAAAAAAAAAAAAAAAAAAAAAAAAAAAAAAAAAGAAAAAAAAAAAAAAAAAAAAAAAAGAAAAAAAAAAAGAAAAAAAAAAAAAAAAAAAAAAAAAAAAAAGAAAAAAAAAAAAAAAAAAAAGAAAAAAAAAAAAAAAAGAGAGAAAAAAAAAAAAAAGAAAAAAAAAAAAAAAAAAGAAGAAAAGAGAAAAAAAAAAGAAAAAAGAAAAAAAGAAAGAAAAAAAGAAAAAAAAAAGAGGAGAAAAAAAGGGAAAAAAAAAAAAAAGAAAGAGAGGAGAAGAGGAAAAAAAAAAAAGAGAGGAAAAAGAAGAGAGGAGAGGGAAAGAGGAGAAAGGAGAAGAAAAGAAAAAAGAGAAAGAAGAGGAGAAGAAGAAGAGAGAAGAGGGAGAAGAGAGAAGAGAGAGAGAGAGAGAGAGAGAGAGAGGCTATCTACAAGATATATTTTAAAAGAGCACAATTGTAACATCCAGGGTTACAACCAAAAGGACCTTAATACCATCAGAAATAACCCTAAGACCTAGATACAGGTCCCACCCCAAGACTAAACCTAAGCTTATCCTAGACCAGCCCTAAGCTCCAACTAGCTCTACATACTAACAACAGCTAAACCCAATAGTTACATACAGATAGACCAGCCCTAAGCTAACCCTAGCTCTACATACAGATACAGTAACTATTTACATACAGAAGTTTAATATGACCAGCCTGTCTCGCGTTAGCAAATGTCCTAAGTGTAAAAGGTCCTTAATACAACCATAAGGTTTAACAAAGAAATCATAAAAATAAGGGTAATACGGTCCTTCATGTAAGCGAGTAAAAATAATTAGTTGAAAACGGTCTCACAGTTGTAAAAATAGGGTGAAAATAACGTCCTACACGTAACTGTAAAAATAATAAAATCCGGTCTCACACGAGGGTATATAAAATAATTAATAAAAATACGGTCTCACACGTATGTTAAAAATTATTGAAAATCCTGTCTCACACGTGGATGTCAAAAATAGTGAAAAATACGTCCACACGTAAGCGAGTAAAATAATAAAATCCGGTCTCACACGATATATAAAATAATTGAAAATATGGTCCATGTAAAAATTGGGGTGAAAAACACGTCCTACACGTGCTGTAAAATAAGGGTGAAAACGGTCCCCACGTGGCGGGCTTGTGACGTCAAAATCCAAGATGGCGGCGCAAGTGTCTGTGTTCTACTTGCATGGACCATAGATTGTGTCGCAGTAGTTGAAGTTGGACAATACAAGTGATTCACAGAGCATTCTTTTTACATCCCAGTTAAGTAATTGTCTGTGGGCATATAATCGTTTCAATCCCAGATATGCAGCACTTATGCATTTATTAATATGGGCACGAAAGTGCAATTTAGAGTCTATTGTAAGTCCTAAGTTCCGAACTTCGTCCACAGGCTTAATACTCTCACCATTGACTTTATTAGGGCCAAACACAATTAACGACGATTTAGAGGCATCAATTTTAAGACATGATTAGCAGCAGTACTACATTAAAGCGCAACATCTCGATTTATACATCTACTGACGTTTTGTATCTCGGAAGAGTGACACGACCTATATAACTGTGTGTCGTCTGCATAAAAATAGGTCGTGCAGTATGTAATGTAATCTTTGGATTGTGAAATTTATATAGAAAAAAGAAGTGGGCCAAGAATGGAGCCTTGAGGTACACCGCTAGAAACACCCTTAAAAGATCAGGTTAGATTTCCATAACGCACAGCTAAGTTAAGTAAGTTTTAAGAAGAAGTAACGCTGCATAGCTAGAACTAATATAACTTAAGATTAAAAATAACGTGCTAAGGGAAATAGTGTCAAATGCCTTGGTAAAATCTAATAAAATCAACACAGTTAACTTGTTTTTGTCTCAAGCCATCTGAATGTCATCTGTAATTGAAGTCAAAGCTGTAGAGCAGCTAAATCCACGGCGGAATCCAGATTTATTGCTTGGTATAATGTCATAGGAATTCAAGTGGTCTATAATTTGAGGTTCCACAAGCTATTCTAGAACCTTAGACACAGTTGGTAATATGCTAATCGGTCGGAGATCATTCATTGTTTTAATTTGTTTTATTTTTGGAAGAAGATGTACAACTGCCTTTTGCCAGGCTAAAAGAAATACATAGTTTTCGAAACAGTAATTAACAATAAAAGTTAAGTGGTTAATGACATGTGGAAGAAAAAGAGTTAATACATTAATATTAATCTTGTCAGTACCTTCACAGCAAGATCGCATATGAGAGACTGTACTAAATATCTTGGTCGAACTAATTGCTCTAAAATCAAAAACTACGCTAGAGTGACAGTTTCTTTTTATTGCTATGCCATTGTTCTTTTGTTGTAACCACTATATTGCGTGTAGTCATACCTGTGTAAGTGGAATCACAATTTGTAAACGCCTCCAGCTTATCTTTGTAGGTACACAGACTAGCATTTATATTATAAGGCACTTTGAACGTCACCTGAATTTTAAATTTTTTTTAAATATAGCAACCTGCTGTGAAATGGGACTATAGTACGATAGCGTCGCATAATGCTTATTCTCATTTGTACTTTGTAAAGTGGTAAGTTTAATTTTTCTAATAGTTCTGTTTATGATCGTATCAACCGTTTCTCTGCTGTAACCATTGTTGCGAGCTATTTGGTATATAATGTTCTTTTCCACACGAAAATCAGTATCTTTTAAGTTGAGAGTGCATAATCTTTGCACGTACGCATGAATGGCTGCCTGGCGGAAGCCATGTGTTGAGTTGCTGTTATAGGAAATGATTTGTTTGAGTGAGTATTTTTCCTGAATACCTGAAATTCCAAGTGATAAAGACCAAGAAAGGGAATAGAGCTATTATTCTCCATTTCTCTTGTAAATTGTATATTAATGTATGTAAAAAAACCTTTAAGCTCACTATAATTACCTTCAAAAACACAGAAGACATCGTAGCGGAACCAGCAGACTGCATTCTTTTTGTACGTATCGTTTTCTAGTAAAAAATTTTCCCCCAAGTGTTTTAAAAAGATTTCACAGAGAAGGGGAGATAAGTACCCTCCCATTATTAAACCTTCTTTTTGTAAATAAATTTTGTTTAAAAAAAAAGAAGACCTTTGATATCCAACAATAAAAAAGATATTTGAAATTAATTAACATTACTATTATGTAAACTCTCCTTAAAAATGCTCTTAGTCTCTTCGATGGGATCATTAATAAAGGTTGACAATATCAAAACTAAATAATTTCCTACCTACTGCCTATTTTAATATGTTTAGTTTTATTAATGAGTTCAATGGAGTTCTTAACACTAAACTAGATCTAATGCTTAAGTTATTTATAATAAATTTGTTAAGCCGTTTATTTAACGAAGTATGAATGATTGCGATATGATTGGTCCAATAGGGACATCCTTAAACCTACCACGTTCAGTCTTGAGTATTTTAGACAAAAATTGTAATACTTTTAGTATTGTCGAATAAAATTGTTTATTTAGACTTATTTTTTAATCTGATCTGGTTTATAATTTTGAATTCAGAATTTTTAATAGTTTCATTTTTGTCACAGTAATTTGTTAATGTTAGTTATTTTGTCAGCCTTGATTATTGTCTTTGAGTTTCTGTTTTAAATATGAAATTTTTGATAGAATTATGTATAACGTTGTTGTTATGACGGAGTTTACTATTTTTTTTTTCAGCAACAATGTGTTTTATATTTGTTTTCCGATTCTGAAACAGTTTTAATTTGGTTTTTTAATTTTTTAACAAACGCGAATTTTAAGAATTTCAAAAAATTAATAAAATTAATGTTATATTTTTAAATAAATATTTATTCTTTAAATCATGACAATGATAAAATAAAAGTAAATAATTAAGATTCATGTTGTAATTTTAAATCAGTAAAATTACTAAAACAAACGTTTTAAACTCTTCTTTTTTAATTAGAAAAAATAAATGGAATAATTTTGATGTCAAATAATGATCGGTATTCAATTTTATATTTATGACCAATTTAAAAATAATAAATATTTAATTGTTAATAAAAATATTAATAATATTCTTTAATTACAAAAACCAAAACATAAACCGATTTTATGTAATTTCATATTTACAACCAATGGAAAGAAATTTTGATTCTATAATTACCAAGAATCAAATAATTATGTACGTATTTATAAAAATTTGGCAAAAAAATTAATGAATGATGGAAACGGTTGAATAATTTGCCCAAATTCAATCGTTTAAATACTGTTATAATTATATTTTTTAAATGATAATTCAATTTTTTTTTACAATAAAATTAGATTTAAGATTTTTCCTATTGATACAAAATAATATATATAATGTAAAAAATTAATAATATTGTAATAAAATTGACGGAAAAAAAAATTTTTTTTTTTATATAAAATTTATATTTTTTATATATATATATATATATATATATATTAATATATATTATATATTTTTATAAAAAAAAAGTTTCTAAATATCAAGATATTTAAATTTTAAAAATATTTTAAATAATTTTTTCTTTTAATGATTTATTAAAATTATGAAAAACAAAAGAGCAGAAAATAAATATTTTTTTTAAAAGTTATTTTTATTATCTGAAATTTATTAAATTTAATATTAAATTTTTTATTTTTTCTTAAAATCGATAAAAATTTTTAGAACAAAAAAGAAATTTCTAGTTTCATTTTATAAAAATTTTAAACTACTTATTACAAAATTTATTTAAAAAATTTTCACTGGTTTCATTTTTATTATTATTATATTATTATTTCAATTATGTAGATTTTTAAAAAAAATTGTCCTAAAACCCATTTTTTATGGAAATAATTTAAATGTA